>JANHGN010021123.1:33367-49855 GCA_024605025.1 Megaceryle maxima
AAAATAAAATAATTAAAAAAAAATTATAATAATAAAAAATATTGATAGGTGTTGAAATAATCAAAGAATCGCAGAATGGTAGGGGTTGGAAGGGGCTTCTGGAGATCATAGAGTCCAAACCCCCTGCCAAATCAGGATCACCTAAGGCAGGCCACACAGGAATATATCCAGCTGGATTTTGAAGGATTCCATCGAAGGAGACCTCTCTGGGCAGCCTGTTCCAGAGATTCCTTCTCCTTTTCAATACTGTCATATTTTTAATAGCAATTCAAATAATACTGGATTACGTTATGAGTTAAATATCTTCTTCCTTGATTTGAATCAGAACTAATTCAGAAAAGTCCTAAGGTGTGCTGTGCATAATTTATGGTCAAAACGATCAGAGTTATTTCTGTAAAATATGTATCAACTCACCTCAAAACACATACATTACTTAAAAAGAGATGTTGATCTTGCATAAAGAATTTATGAATTAATGATCTTTCAGATGTATAACCTGTTATTTTACAGCAGGTTGTTTTGGCACATAACACTGAAAACTCATTTTTCAACACATCACCATAAAAATGCAGATCCTAACAGTCAGTTTGAGAACAAGCCAATCTCTTTCCCCTTTATTAACAATATTTCATCTTAGAAGTTATTAATATAATTTCATTATTTCTTAGATTGTGATAAACCTGTGTGGTAAAAGCAATTTAATTACGTATCATCGGTATTTGTTTAAAACAGTCCAGAAAATGTTTTTGCAATTCATCATGTGCATCATAGTAGTCCTTTGCTTTGCAGAATCCTTGATCCTACACTATTAGATCTGACTTTCCTATTTATCTTTTTTTTTTTTTTTTCTGAACCAAAGTACTAATGGTGAAAGATTAAATAAAGAATTCACAGCACTTATGTTTGTAATAGGAAGAATCATTTAAAAGTCTCTTCATGTGTTGTGTTTACTTTCTGTTGCTGATAAAATCAGTACTGTTAGGGCTGTTATTTGACTTTGAGTGTTTTATACAAAATCTACACTTCCTTTTTTTCTTATCTGGAGACTCAATAAGCCATAGGCTGAACTATTTTTCATTACTGCTACTTCATCAAATTGATCTGATAAATTGTGTTCTTCCTCAGTTCTTTTGTTCTGATATATTTGCCTAGATTTTCTAACTCACGTATGAACTGGACATAATACTTGGTTAATATAAATTGAAGCAGACAAATAAAATGAGCTTTAAAATTCAGGACACTTAGTAGTGGATGTCCAACAGTTGGGCAGCAGTCATTTAATATATTTTTGAACAGATGAGGATAAAAAAAAGAATATATTTCTGCAATGCCAAATCTTTTTGTACTGTCTCTTCTTCAAATATTCTCTTTATGTAGGGAACACATTACAAAAGTTTAAGGAATGTCCTTACAGAGTTGAAAACTGAAGGAGAGGGCACAAATAACTTAATCTAAACCAAAAGAAAATTAAATCTTTAAACTTCTTTTAAAGTTTGGATCTTAGGCTGAAAGATATCATGGGGAGATGACAGATCTGCTGCCACTGGGTTAAATTAAAGCACCTATAAATTACATCACCTGGCTACACTTCTTTCCAACATCCTCATACTGAATGAAGATTCATTAGAGAATGTCAGCTTGACATGAATTTTACATGAATGAATTCTGAGGTAGTTAATTACAAGTAGAATCTAGTTCTTTATATTTCCTGAGAAACAAAGAAATATATTACCCCAGCTACCCTGAAACATCAGAAGCAGCATAATAAACCTTTTACATCTAGAAGCTTAGTCCAGCCTGACCAGTCTCCCAGGATGAGTGCTAAAAGGGAGAGGTGAGATGACAGTGAGAAAGAACTTTTCTGAGAGACATCATCATGGATTATAGTGCCCAGTGATCAAAACCAAACAGTCTCAATGGAGTACTTGAACTATGCAAACTGGAAAATTCCTATGACTGACTGCCTTGTTGAAGCCATAATAAAGGAAGGTTTGCTACCTCAGGATTGTTGCCAGCATACATTATGAAGAAATAAAAGTGAAGACATTCCTGTCGTAGTTGGCTATATCAACTAGAGAACAAATAATTAATCAGAAAGTTTGTATTTGTTTCTGACTACAACCTAGAATGCTGCAGTGTGAAGACTTATTTTATCAGTGAGGTTCAGAGAGATGAAAATTTTAAACATTTCTTTTTCAGACAGATGTTTTACACTAGTTTTCAGGGGGTTTGCATGGCAATATAACCCTTAAGTAATTTAGAAATACCATTGAAATGTTTCCTATTTTGAATCATTAGCATTCAGAACAAGCTTCCCTCTGATTAATCCTTCATGTAGGAAGTTAAGAAAAGGAATATTAATACAATCCAGGGATGTACTCTTACTGTCTTCATTTTCCTAATTAGGAACTTAAGCATTTTGTGTAACAAGCTGCATTTTCCTTACTTTAGCTGGATTTCAAAAAAAGCCATAGCAAGACCAGCAATACTATAGAACCAAAGAATCATAAAATATTTTGGGTTGGAAGAGACCTTAAAGATTATCTATTTCCAACCCCCTGGCTGTGGGCAGGGACACCTTCCACTGAACTGGGTTGGTCAAAGCCCCATCCAACCTGGCCTTGAACAGTTCAACGGAGATGGCATCTGCAACTCCTCTAGACACTGTTCCAGTGCCTCACCACCCTCACAGTGAAGAATGTCTTCCTTACAATCTCAATCTACCCTCTTACAGATTAAAGCCATTATCCCTTTTCCTATCACTACATGCCCTTGTCAAAAATCCCCCACCAGCTTTCCTGTCAACTCCTTTTAGGTACTCAAAGGCTGCTATGAGGTTTCCCTGGAGTCTTCTCCAGGATGAACAACCTTAAGTGTCTCAGTCTGTCTTCATAGGAGAGTTATTCCAGCCCTCTGATCATTTTCATGGCCCTTTTCTGGACTCGCTTGAGCTGGTCCATGTTCCTCTATGTGTGGGCCCCAAAGTTGGACACAGCACACCAGATTTGGTCTCACAACAGTGGAGTAGAGGGGAAGAACTGCCTCCCTCGACCTGCTGGTCACACCTTCTGGGCTGCAAGCATACATTACTAGGTCATGTTGAGCTTCTTGTCAGTCACCACCCTCAAGTCTTTCTCTGCAAGGCTGCTTTCAATCCATTCTCCACCTAGCCTGTATCTGTGCTTGGGATTGCCCCAGTCCAGGTGCAGAGCCTTGCACTTGGCTTTGTTGAACTTCATGAGGTTTGCATGAGCCCACCACTCAAGGCTGTCAAGATCTCTCTGGATGGCATCCCTTCCCTCCAGCACGTCAGCCACACCACACAGATTGGTGTCATCCACAATCTTACCAAGGGTGCACTCAATCCCACTGTCCATATCACCAACACAGATTTTAAACAGCACTGGTCCCAATACTATAGCGGTTCATCCATGCAGGCCTCCTGGCATTTTTGGCTGACTTCCTCTTTGTTGGGATACACCTATAGCTACTGAGCTTGGAGGAGGTGATCCTTGAATATTAGCCAATATCTTTCTTTGGCCTCTCTTCCCTCCAGAGCTGTACCCCAGAGTACTCTATGTGACAGATCCCTGAAGAGGCCAAAGTCTGCTCTCCTGAAGTCCAAGATTGTGAGCTTGCTGTGCACCCTCCTTCCTGTCCTAAGGAACCTGAACTTCACCATTTCACAGTCACTGCAGCCAGGACTGCCCTTGAGCTTCATATTATCTACCAGACTCTCCCTGTGGTGGGAACAATGTCCAGCATAACACCTCTCCTAGTTGGCTTCTCTATTACTTGGAGAAAAAATTTATCATCAGTGTGTTCAAGGAACTTCCTGGAACTTCCAGTCTTCAAAAAAGGCAAGAAGTAGTAGCCAAGAAATCACAGACCAGTTAGCCTCACCTCCATCTCTGGAAACATGATGGAACAGCTCATTATGGAGGTCATCTTTAGGCATATGGAGAAAAGAAGGTTATCAGGAGTGGTCAACATGGATTTACCAAGGGGAAATCATGCTTAACTAATCTGATAGCCTTCTATGATGGTGTGACTAGCGGGATAGATGAGGGGAAAGATGTTATGCAGCCTTCTCAAAGACTCCTGAAGCTCAGGCACCTGCTGCAGGAGGTCCTCTGTGGGAGCACATTTTTTGCAATCAGGTTTGCTGCCTGTCTCTGCACTGGGGTCTGTGCTGTAGCCCCTCTTGCAGCACCTCTTTCTGTGTGGAAACATCAGTCACTGCTGGGGTAGATGGCACAGACTCCCCAGCAGAAGCTGCAGCCTTTACTCTCAGACAAGTGTCCACCTTTGAGCTTCAAGGGTCAGGTAGAATAAATGCCCTGGATCTGTGCAGGTGGTCATAGAAAGATGCCTGGTTGCTGGGTTATGTGGACTTCAAACCTTTGAACTTGGCCAGTGGAATGTCCCTCTTTAAAGAGGCACCCTCCCGTGCAACCTGCCACGCAAACTGGTGTACCACATCCTTACTAACATGCCATGCCCTGTTTGCCCAACCTGATCGTGCTCTTGGTCACTACTGCTCCTTAGGGCTGTGTTTTGTGGCTGATATTACTCCTGGACCCACCCACACCTGGTCAGCTACTTTTGTGAGAGCTGGTGGCTCTTGGTGGGTCTCTTCACAAAACAAAAAAGTGGGGAAGAATTATGAATAATGACTGTCCAAAGTATTTAAAATCAGAAACAGGAGAAAAAGTGATACACCAACCAACCTGTAACATTCCTATTAACGTACAGGGAAACAAACTTTGCACAGTTATTCCCTCACACACAGTATCCCTGTTAAAATACTTTGTATTCTGTAGAACATTAAATTTTGAGCATACTTCAGAAATGTAGGAAACAAGTTCTAAAGCTAAGATCCCAGATGTAAGTAGTAAAATCAGGTGACTAGAAGGTAAGGACATTGGTGAAGTTGTTTTACTTTATGATTTAAAAACACATGGCATTTTATTTTTGTGGAAATATGATCTATCTGAAGAAGCATTAGTCAGTGACTAATGTTACAATTCCTGCATTATATTGTTATAACAAGAAATTAATGCTATATTGTCTAATTTAATTTACAATAATGGTTAAAGAAACACTGTCCTTCAGTAGACATTCTGGAACACCCCCTGGGAAACAGTTTCCTGTGGAGATGGGAAACTTATGATCACTGAATACCTTTCCACAGTTGCCTGTCCTTGCCTCTTCTTTCCTTGGACACTGTAAATCTCAGTTTTAGAGTAAAACCCAGAATAAGGACACTAATTTATTCCTGATTCTTTATCCTAAATGAGTAAAGAGATCAAACCACTACAGTTCTCTGTCCTGCTTTGAGTTAGAACAGATCTGTTCAGTGACTTTACTGTTCAGCTCAGTCTTTTCTAAATAACTGCATTTTCTGAAGTTAGCAGCCTGTTTTCACAGAGCCTGATGTTATCAGTGATAACACCCCATGTTTAGAGTTACTACCAAGAATTGGTGTGCAGACCAAGGCCACTGCTGGATCCTGTACACCACATTGAGGGGGTGCAGAAAGTGAAAGGCCACACCTGCAGGGAGGAGCAGACAGGACAGGTGACCCTGAACAACAAGGTATTCCATCCCATATACGTCATATTCAGTATAAAGCTGAGAGATCACAAGGTCAGGTGCCTCTTCTTCATCTTCAATGGCTGTCTGTCCATTTTGCTTTCAATCCCAATCTGTGTATTCCTGAATCCAGTTCCAGAATTCACCTCCTGAACCCAGTTCCCATTTGTCTTCTCCCAGACAGTCTTCAAAGTTCTCACAGGACCTAGAGAAACAACAACTTATTGAAGTCATTGCCAATATAATGAAGATTTGGGAAGAGGGAATTTCTTCACAGACCTTGCATTCACTATGGTATGTGAAGAGAAAAGGAATGAGAATTCAATTTCATCTCCCATCTGAGCATCATGTCCTGAACCCACTACTGTACTCCCAGCTGTTGCCAATCCCTGATGCTCCAGTAAAAGAAACAAAAAAATCAAACACAAACTTACAGAAAACCTGAATAATAATGGGCAGGAATGCATCAATTTTTTTGGGGAAAAAAAAAAAAAAAATTCCTTCCTGAGCAATACCAAATCCTTGAAAACACAAGATTTTTTTTGTTGTTTTTAAGAATTATTTCCTTTTTTTATTTCCTATTTATTTATTTATTAACTTGAACCTAAATCAATGCTTCTTGTGAAATCTTGGAAGAGTTTGTTAATTTATAAAGATTACAGTGCAGCTGGAAAATGATACTGAATAGTAGTTTAACTGTAAACAAGAAGCTTCCTTATTTCCTGGTCTAATCACTCAAAGAATCCAGAGATCTTGAAGACAATTAACTTGGACTGAATAAAATATTTTATCCATGAGGAGTTTTAAATAAATAATTTTAAACTCCAAAAAGGACAACATAAGTTAACTTATATTTTACATAGAGAAAAATCAAAAGTATTTTTAATTGTAAATGTTTTAAATGAAAGACTTCTTCCTCACAGTTTGCAAAGTTAAATTGATATTCATAGAATCACAGAATAGCAGGTTGGAAGGGACATCAAGGATCTTCTAGTCCAACCTTTTAAGGTAACCTACATATATATATTAAATGAGATGGGCCAGCATCCTGTCAAGATGAGTCTTACAACTGTCCAGTGTAGGGGAATCCACCACCTGTTGAGATATTAAGTGTGAAGGACCAAAAAAATAATTACAAAAAATCATTGTCTGCTGCAACAGCCTAAGGACAGTGATAGGCATTCAGAAAATCCTACTCCTAAACAAACTCTTAATTCCCCTCCATTAACATCTGTAGACCTTCTTAGTAAGCAATTTACAGAATGGTTTGATAAGAACAAAAGATCGTACTGATGTATTATCATACTCATATTATTTGAAATAATGGTGAAGTGGATGGCACTTGGCAGAACTCCTTACTTGTGCAACAGTTGTCTGAATAGAGCATGACCTGTATTTATTTTCCTATTCCATTTGAGGGCATTTGTGCTGTTATGCAAAATAGCTTTGTTTAACGAGGATTAAGATATCAAATGCTTAAATATTGACAGTATTGTTGCTACCTATTTTCTTATTTCTCAGAGTCTTAAAATGAGAGTTTTAGTAACCTAAGCTTTCCTACATGTATAAAATTCAGGTTTCTTGTCATCAGCTTTGGAAACCTTTTTTTTCTTTTTTTCTTTTTTTCTTTTTTTTTTTTTTCTTTTTTTCTTTTTTTTTTAATCTAAATTGCACACCTTCCATCTTAATTTGTCTTGCTTCTCAGTCTTCTTTTCTCCATTTTCTGTATTATCTAACATTCATTATCATTAGTCACCTAAAGACATCCATTTGTCTGGGCTCTTGTTTCAGTCAGTGAAGGGAGACAAAAACTTCCAAAGGGCTATTCTTAACAGAGTTTTTGTAAAGAGCCTCTGCAATTAGTAATTTCTCTGTATTAAGAAGGACCTACCCAATTAACTTAAACATCAGCTGGGAGAGAAAGTTCAGTGAGATGGACCCAAACAACAAGATCCATGTGCCTATTATTGTTGTGACGTTATTTCTCACTAGAACAATCTTGGCATCTCAACTGATCTCTCCCCTTCTCTCTAGTTCAAATCCATCATCCTTTCATCTTTACCTTTCATCAGCTGACACCCTTTTCCAGTATGATATTTACTTTATATTTTACCACATCACCAGAACATAATAAAGCATGTTACTCAAGATTAAACACCTTAGGCTGTGTTCTTGGCTCCTTTGAGATTAATTGCAATGTGCAAGGGACTTGACTATATCTCAATTTAAATTTATTTCAAATATTTATATTTGTGAATAAATATATTTACTACTGAGCATTGGCATCAGCTGTACAATGTTGGCATACTTCAGTTAGAATTTGAATGCTACTCAGGCTACACATGAATTCAAAATAAGTTGAGTTTGTTAATACATCCCTTAATGTAGGTAAAAAAAGGAAGACAGGAGAGTCATTCACTAAATTCAGTTATCAGCTTATACTTACAGACCAAAGGAGAGAAGAGGTTTTGTAATACAAAAATAATGAAGAATGATTATCAATCAGCTAAATTATCTGTACATGAAGTGAAATACAGAATAATTCAAGGAGACATAGAAGTCATTAGATGTCAGATAGTTCTATCTCATTAGCACAATAAAAACTTAGTTTGATGCTTTGCATCATTTGATCATCAGAGAGCAAGATCCATACATAATTGATAAAAACAGGGAAAAGCTAGAGATTAGGGCAAACACTTACGTCTAAAGCTTGAAAATGCCTGTGGAATTGGAATTTGAGGAAATAGATAAGAAATTACATTATTCGTAAAGCTTTAAAAAAAAAGGAAGGAAAGAATGGATGCTGAAATAATTTATATTATTTACACCCCAGAATATGTATGTGATATTCAGATGCATGTACCTGTGCATTTCTGAAAAATCCTCAGGGTCCTTTTTTGGATTAAAAGCAAGTATGCTTTAAATTCTGACCTACTCAGTAATAAATTCAGTCAACAGGAATTATGAAAGAGAATGCTGTATTACTTAGTAGAGAAAGTGGTAAAGAGCTTAGAGAGAGGAAAAGCCATACTTGATCTTCTTGGTAACTTCTCTTATTATGAGCAGGAGAACAAAAGAATCTTGGTGCTGGTGATCAAAAGCTGTTGAATATAACATAGAGATCTAATGGGTACTTGGAGCAGCCAGAAAATTTAGTGCAATGGTTGAAGAAAGGAAATTTTAGAAAATAATTTGAATCAAAGGAGTTTTCCCAGCAATCTATCTGGTAGAATAAAATTACTTCATCAAAGGTAAGAAAGAAATACAAGTGACCCTGTGTAGTTTTACAAGAGATGGATGCCAAACACCATTTCTTCTACACAAAGGGAATGCGTAGATTTTAGAATTGTCTGCAGACTTCATAGTCCAAAGTCAATGTAATCAGTTATAGGGAGAATATTCTGCTTTCACACATGTATATACAGAACAGCTATTGACATGAGGACTCTGTCACCCAGACTTAGCAAAATAGTTAAGCAAGTTTGTCCAAAATATTTGTTATTTATTTAGAATATTTAAGACATCTTTATATTGTACTGTTCAGTATATTGAAAAACTTCTGGAAAAACTCTACTATGACTCAAGTTGGACCATCATATTTTTTTAGATACTTAAAGCAATTTACAGCATGGTTGAGTGTTGCAAAAGCAGTTCCAGTTTTAGGAGTCTCAACATCCAGAGTGATGGAACACTTTGAATCATTATCCTCATGTGCCTGATTTAGGAAAACAAAGAAAACTATGCAAAATTTCAATACAAACAAGAAACAATACGCATATTTTTAAATCAGATGAAAAGAAACAATTAAGTAAAACAAACAAAAAATTTTACATTTTATATCAGATACAGGAATCCTTTATTATCTAGTTGATAATCTTCTTTAAAACTGAGCTATTCATGAGCCTATCATTGTATAAACCTTACAAGCCTAAAATCCTCAGGTTGTTAATAAGACCGTCTGTGCTTTAGACTGTGCTGTGACTTTAGACTGTGTGTGCTTGTTTTTATGCCTTATCCTCTCTGTTGTAAGATGTGTTGATATGATCGGTTAAATTGTAAGACATTAATAATGGGTAGTTAGAATATTATATCTAGATATATAAATCCTATTGTACTGTTATTTTTGTGTAGTGAAATATTCAATATCACTAGATATATACATGACCAGATAATAGTTATAAAATATTACATCTATTTGGCAAACCATATCTTGAAGGATTTTAAAGAAAAAAAGGGGTTAGAGCAGAAACCTCTAGTTTAAGAAAAAGGTTTCAACAGAGCACAGGCACAGTATGATACCAGGGGCCCAAAGGACATAATAAAATAAATAAATAAGAAAAAAGAAACCACTAACAGAAATTACTGCTTAGTAAACAAATAAACAAATTCAACCCTAAGATACAGTTTTGACCTCTCAACCAGTTTTTACAGTACAACTGGAGTACTCTTAGAATTCTGTCATAACTGATTGCTGTTATATGTTAGTGTACAATATTACAGTTTAAGACAAATGAATAAAACCAGTCCCAAAGATATTTTATTTCAGAATGGGATATGACCCAGGCACTTAAATTAGCAACATTATTAATCCATCTAAACATGAAATATTTTTGTCTACCTGGCATAAATGCAATGAAGTTCAACATTAGGTTTTTTTCTCAAAATAAAAATTACAGTTCATATAACTCTTGCATACTGATAATCACACATCAATGCCTACAACACATTTTTGGGTCCTCTTTGAAAACTAATATAGTAATCACAGAATCACAGAATTTCTCAGGGTGGGATAGACCTCCAAGATCATCAAGTCCAGCCTATGACCCAAAACCATGACATCAGCTAGACCATGGCACTAAGCACCACATCTAATCTTTCCTTAAACACCTCCAGGGATGGCAACTTCACCACCTCCCTAGGCAGTCCACTCCAGTGTCTAATCACCCTTTCGGTGAGGAAGTGCTTCCTAATATCCAACCTAAGCCTCCCCTGGTGCAGCTTCAAGCCATGCCCATCCTGTCACTAGTTGCCTGGGAGAAGAGCCCGACCCCCACCTGATTACAACTTCCTTTCAGGTAGCTGTACAGAGTGATAAGGTCCCCCCTGAGTCTCCTCTTCTCCACGATGAGCAATCTCAGCTCCCTCAGCCTCTCCTCATAAGACTTTCTCTCCAGTCCCTTCAGCAGCCTCACCGCTCTCCTCTGGACCTGCTTCAGCACCTCATTATCCTTCTTGAAGTCAGGGTCCTGGAACTGCACACAGTACTCAAGGTGAGGCCTTACCAGTGCTGAGTACAGGGGCAGAATGACATCCTTACACTTGCTGGCCACACTATTCCTGATAAAAACCAAGATGCCAGTGGCCTGGGCACACTGCTGACTCATGTTCAGCTGTTAATCAACCAGTACTCCCAGGTCCTTCTCTACCAGGGGATTACTGATATGTACTACAAACCCCGTATACCACTTAGAAAGAAAAAATACCAAAACTCAACATTAACTATATATGGTATGGAATCAGGAAAATGAAAGATTGCTGTTTTTCAGACTGTTTGGTATGGAAATGAATCTCTGATTAAGAAAAGAGTATTTGTTAGTAACTGGAGGAAAAAATGCAGACATTTCTGTCAGTGGTACACAAATCAAAGAAAAAACAAAACTAATTTCTATTTATATAAATACTGCAACATGTTAATTACAAGTCAAATTCTTTTTAATGTGCAAAGTTAAGCCTAGAAAAAAGAACAGGACATCTATGTTCATCAGTCTTAACACTGAAACTGAAACAGAAAGCATTATAATAATCATTTATACAAATGCAGCTGACATTCCAATTTCTATGCTTTGGAAAATTACCTCAGACTTATCTCTGGATCCCAGAAACGCATACTAATTCTAAGTTTAAACACATGCTAAGCTAAATCAGAAGTAAAAAAAAAATAAATCATTCTTTCTCTTCATTACCCATTTCAACTGTCCTGGTTTGGGTGAGAACAGAGCTGGTTCTGTTCAGTGACACTTTTCAGCTCAGTTCTTCTAATTAACTGCACTTTCTGAAGTTAGCAACTTGTTTTCACAACAGTTATCACTGCTAGCAGTGATAACACCCCATGTTTAGAGTTACTACCAAGGATTGGTGTGCAGACCAAAGCCACAGCTGGATCTTGTGTACCACATTGAGGATGCAGGAAAGTGAAAGGCCATACCTGCAGGGAGGAGTGGACAAGGCAGGTGACCCCAAACTGACCAATGAGGTATTCCATCCCTTATACATCATTTTCGGATATAAAGCAGAGGGATCTGGAGGGTCTATATCTTGCTTGCTTGCTCGCTTGGTCTCTCTCTGGGGGGGCTTATGGGCTCTTCTCCCATCTTGGACTGCTTTGCCAGCTTTGCTTGGCTTGACTCAGATCCTCTTTCGGTTCCTTCCTCAGAGCATCTTAGGAGGACTTTGTCCATTCTGCTTTTGATACAAATCGGTGTGTTCCTGAATCCGGTACCAGAATCCATCTCCTGAACACAGCTCCCGAACACAGCTCCCGAACACAGCTCCCGAACACAGCTCCCATCTTCTGCGAGGCCCGGTCTGGGACTCCACCGGTGCCTGCTCCACAGCATCAGTGGTGACAGTGATGTAATTACCATCAGGCAGTTTGGGTTCAATACTGTTTTTGTATATATTTGTACATACTCTATTTTTATTACTATTATTATCATTAAAGCTGTTCTAGTTTCCTTTTCTAATTGCTAAGTCTCTCTCCCTTATTCCTTTTCTCTTTCCCTTTTGGGAGGGAGGGGGGTTAACAGAGAGCATCCATTATTGGTCTAAGGGGCCTCCCTGACCCTAAATCATGACAGATTTATTGGCTCTTGATGTGGGGCTCAATCAGAGCTCTGACAGATTGTTCAAATTCCAGTTCACTCACTTGAGAGAGTATCACTTTTTTCCTGTGCGTCTATGATGAATTGGAAACAAAAATAGACTGCCTAAATGATGTCATTTCTGAGAGCAGTGTCAGTTTGTGTCTTTTTAGCATTTCTTTTTGAGTTAAATGCTGTACTCTTCCCTTACGTGCCGTATGCGTTATATTGTTTGCTTGTTCTCACTGTTTATCTGAAAGCTCTCGGTTTTGAGCACTGGGTGAAAGCCGCTGCTTTCCTGTGGTGTTTATCTCTAAATGTACGAGCATTACATAGTGGATTTCATAACTAGGAATACTTTTGGTTTTATCTTGGGAAGTTATACTGTTCCGCTGTATGCTAATCTACCTCCACTGGATTTTAGATCTCCATTAAATTGTGAGGATTGTGGACATGGTTATTACCAATTTTTTTTTTTTTTTTTTTTTTTTTTTTCTTTTTTTTTTCTTTTTTTTTGTCTGTTAATATTTTCACTGTTTTTCAGTGTTTTCACATCAAAGCAGTTATACTGGTCAGGCAGCTACCAAAAAACATAGAGTGCATGCCACTTCCTTGTGGGGTTCCATGATACACTCTGTAGTTATCCAGAGTTCACAAGGTTCTGTGATATGCACGAAATATGCTGCAACTGTTCAGGCTCCTCAAGCCCCCCCCAACAAGCCCTGCTGTTGCGCCAGCCCCAAACCCAAGCACCATTCCTACTTAGTCTCCTCAGGCCCCAACAACGAACCCTGCTGTTGCTGCCTCAAAAACAAGCACCACAGAGCTTCTCATACTCCACAGGCTCTCCCCATGAGCCCTGCTGCTGCAGATCCAGTTCTCAAAACAAGCACTGCTGCATCTGTTAGTGGTCTAAGGGGCTGCCCTGACCCCAGACTGTGTCATCAACAGATAAAATTATTTCATTTGCAGGCACCGTAGGTCAATTTTCTGATTTAAATATTTTCTAGTGTGTTGCTTCTTCTTCTTCTTCTTTTTTTTGTTTGTTTTTTTTTGTTTGTTTTTTGCTTGTTTGTTTTTGGTTTTTTTGTTTTGTTTTATCTTTCTAATAACTGACCTTTAAAAAAAAAAAAACTTTTATAGAGAAAAATCTATTTCAAAAATCACAAATGCACAAAAATATTCTTTTCTGAGAATACTAAAAAGTAAACACTCCTGTACACTTATTTTGAAATAATCTTTATTCTATTTATTGCAATATCTATACAATTGTTACAAGTACTATACAGGGTAAATATTAGTAGCTGTAGGCAAAAAAGACTTATGTGTGAAGTGATTAACATTACCTGTAACACAGTCCTGTATTATTAATGCAAACACTCCTTTGATAACAGTATACACACAGAGATTTGGGTTCCTTTCTGATCTTCTAAACATTATTGCATAAAGGTAAAGCAGAAAAAATGTGATTCAGTTACTTCTACATGTTGATTTTCATACATCCATTGTAGTTAGCATAGATTAGTGCTTCAGGTCACTCTTAAAAACACCTATTTCTCTATTTGGAGTCCCACACAGAGCTTTTTAGTAACATCTGGGACAGCACAAGGGGATTCCCCATGGCCTCTACTTGCTGCTTCAAGGAAATATTAGTCATAGGTCCCGTGCCGTGTCCATTATTCCATGGGAATGACTTTTTATCCCCTGAGATGTTTCAGAGTACACTAGCTATATACTTCCAGACAATCTTAGCAAACAAGGAAGGTTGTAAGTATCATAAATCTAACCAAGATCCTTAGTTTCAATAATGTACATAAACAAATATTGCGTAAAGATAGAATAGACCTCTGAGAAATCACAGATTTCACAAAAACCCTAATTTGATAGTTCCATACAACTGGTATGGATGTTGATGGTCTTTTCCATGGCATCTATCCTGCTTCTGAACCTGAGCTTGGTCAAAAATTTTCTGACTGATATAGACATATTCCATATCTATCTATCTATCTATCTGTCTTCAAATATACAATTCTGAATTACATAGTTTGCATATTATTCTGATAGCAAAACCTTAAAAATATAGTTATATAACAGAATAAAAAGAAAACATATCTTCAGTATAAACCTAAGTACTTTTCAAACACAACTCATATTGGTTTATGATTTTTTGTTTGCTATTATGACATGAAAAAGATTTAGATGAGACACTGATGACATCTGTAAGTGAATATACATCTTTATGACTGATTTTGAAAACCAGAAGCCCAAACAACACTTCTGTTGAGTTCAGAAAATATAACTGTAAAAACACTTAGTGACTTTAAAGCAAATTTGAATTTGCAGATCCTGGCATAAGTCTATCTTTGAAAATACAAAACATGATTAAAATAAACATCTTTATGGAATAATTCCATTATCAAAACTCACTGTTTCCATGAAAAATCTTCTACCACTAAGTACATCAAGGTGGTTATAATTCTTCTTAAAATTTTTACTTTCCTGTCAATGTTTTAAAATTATTTAAAATTAAACATTTCCCTTTTTTATGGTTTCTTTTTATACCCTGGTAAGACTTCTTAATGTTTTGTTATTTGATAGTACAGAAAACTGGGCAAAAAGAGGGAATAAAATTCTCTCTTATGAAATACAAGCAGCTGTGTAAAACATTTAAGGAGAGAAGAACAATTCATAGAAGAAATGACTGTATTAAATGATAATAAATGCATATGTAAAAATGTTGTATTCAAACATGGTATGTCTATAGAGGTTATTAGTAAAACAGCAGCTGATTTTATAGTAACCTGTTCACAGGAGAAGGAACACGAAAATGATTGGTTCTATTTAGCAAAGAGGAAAAAAAATAGATATATCAAATAGTCTTAACAAAGGAATAAATCACTGATACATGTCTACAGAGGTAGAGGCATATGTGAATGTTTCAAACTCTAAATGATCCATATTTCTAAGATTTGGTTTCCTCAAACTCTTCATAAATGATCTTGAAGAAAATATCTGTAAAGCAGGAGAAAAATATGTAGGTTTCCTATCTTTCCTCTGATCACAGCTTATCAAGGAAGAAGAATAAATACGTAACACCACATTTTTCATAAAATATCTAGTGAAAATAATAGAAAAAAATCCTCTTCCTCTTTTACTAATACATTGAGATATTATCTTCACAAGGGCTTAAAAAAAGTAATCGAATTACAGTTAGACTTCCCCAAATGATCTCAGTTTGCAGAGGGACAATTTTATAAATGTTAGCAGAAAATAAAGATTTTTTTTTTCTTTTTCTTTTTTTTTTTCCTGACCACATTAACTTATGCAGAAATCAAGTTATGCTCTGTCAGACACACAAGAACTCATCCGCTTAAAGCTAATGTTACCACAGACACCCGAGGCTATTCAAGACGTGTCCCTGATTTTGGTAGGTATGGCATGGGGGCTACAAAAGAGTCATACTGTCTCTCTAGCAGCAGTTAGAGGCAAAGGTGGATACCCAGGAGTGTCCAAGATACTTCTATGATTACTTTCAAAAACTGTAAATTAGGATATCTTCCCAAAGAGATAACCAGTTTCATTACCAAGATGAAAACGGTCAGTTTCTGAATGAAGAGCAGCTGAATCCAGACAAAGCCAAAATTATTTCCGATAAACACAACAAAAAATAATTTTAAAAACTCTTTAGGGTACTGAGTCAGTACTTTGTATTTACAGTGTATGATTTCTATTTGATAGATTTCTATTTAGACGTAATATTGTGAGTGAATAGTAGCAAAGAATAATCCACTCTTATAGAAAAGCTAAAACATGACCTTGAGATATCTGTAACCTTTAGAGTAAGATTAAAGTAGTAATCTGTCTGAAGACCAAAATTTTTATTTATGTTCAAATATATATTTGTTTGATGGACCCTGACAGCTTTTGTGATCCTTTAGAACAATACAGATTACAGGATAATCACTTGAGGTTTTAAAGTAAAAAAAAAATAAATCTTGATCTGTGGGTTTGATTTTTTTTATTTACTTTTTTT
>JANHGN010021125.1:13732-47055 GCA_024605025.1 Megaceryle maxima
AATTTCTTCCTGCCCAACCCTCCAGCCTGTCCAAGTCTCACTGAATGGCAGCACAGCCTGCTGGTGTGTCAGCCACTTCACCCAGATGAGATGTCTGTTGTTTAATCCCCCACATCTTTGCTGTATTTTTTCCTGCTGTTCTTGTTGCATTCTGTTCCTTTGCTACGGGCTCAATAGAGCAGAGCAAGATGCTACTAGTTGTTTAAATATATTTTTTGGGGGAAAAAGCATCCCCCCTACAAAGTCCTAACTGACAGGATTGCTGTAAACCCTGAGGAGCTGCAGCATTGCCTCTGTGTGTAGGTGGCCTGAGCACACGGCAGACACAGCAAAGCACCAGGAACTTAAATACTACTGCAGACTTGAGGATCAAACTCAGTTCAAGTGTAAGCAAGTGTAACTGCCTCCAAATCAGGAGCTGTGCCTGCTTTTCCCAGTATGGCTTTCTGCCAAATGTGTGTACCAGCAGCACATCCCTTCAGCTAAGGCTGGCCAGCCTTCCAGAAGGCCCTGCTGGCCAACAAGGAGGGACTGTGCTGGCAAGCCTGGTTAGCCAAAACCTGCCGTTTTACAAACATTGATGTTCAGCAGTACTGTTATTGCTGCTGTTCACTGTGGGATAGGAGGTCTGTACTGCTTGGAAAATGCTCAAAATGTTGATTTCCCACACAAGTGACATGTTTTCATGACATGCTTGGACATCAACTTTCCTCTGCAGGGAGCAAGGCAAGGAGCCAGATCAGAAGCTGGAACTTCAGCAACAGGCAAGGTCCCCTGAGATTCCCCTCTGAAGCCCTAGCACATGGAAGCTTGCAGGATGGGGAAAATTAAACAGCAGTAGAAATGTTACCAAAGCTCAGCTCAAAATTGGTGAATATTGTGCCATGCTCTTTTTTAAAGCCTTCTGCTCTACATGGCAGACATTACAGTGATGGTGGGTCAAATCCTGAAGCAGATAAAAGCTCAGACTAACTATTCTCACACACATCCTACTTGAAATAGAGAAATCATAGCAGGGGAACAAGTGATAAAACATACTCCAAATGCCAAAAGTCATCCCCCAGCTATTGCTGAGCCAGAGGCACAGATTAAATTGCCATGACACGCAGGGAGCAACAGCATCACTAGAACAAGCAATCCAACTTGAGTGTTTGATATTGCTTAATCATAATGAAAGATGTTCGGCCTGTCTGCCGTGTGCCCCCCCATCAGAGATTCTTCACAGTTTTACAGCAGGCCTGCTCATCTTTCTTCCTAAAACAAATAATCTCTCAGTCTCATTGTAAACTACCAGTGACACTTAGTATTCTGATCACTCAGTGCAAGTCCACCTGGTATATAGTTGTTTTAAATCCAGGCGCTGTTATGTCTATGCATTTTCACTAGCTTCATGGTACAACACAATAGCTCTATTCAGTAAGAAGTAAATCTAAATTCCAGTCCTGAACTGATGAGGTTTATATAGGTTTGGGATTTTTTTAGACTTTCACGCATCTTGAAACCACATCTGTCAAAACACGTTAACTAAACAATGGGATACTTAAACACTAGCTGCAATATCAGGAAGATTTTTCTTCCTCCCATTTCACTGGTTACAAACCTTTTTGATCTTAAATGGTGAGAAAGAATCATTGAAAAAGTCCCCACTGTCTGGTAATGTCTGGAAAACACTATTTATCCTAGACAGTTTATCAATGTGTCACTTAGCTCAAGAACATTATAGAAAAGGATGAAACACAGCAGCTCCAGAGGGACTTTCAGAAATCCTGACAACACCCATACTTGGTGGTACCTGCAAGATTGCTACCAAGATTTTTATTTGGCTGCCATATAGAGGGAGCTATGCAACACACCCTTTTCCTTAGCAAGGGATGAAATCTCTGAGCCTGCTTCCCCTGAGCATAAGGTATGATCCCAGAACAAGAGGGATCGAGAAGCACATGGCACTTCAACAGTAAAGGGGAGCAAAATATGGGATCTCCTTGAAGGACCACTAACATCACCTGGAGTTTCTTCAGGGACTCCCAAGTCCTTTGTGAACATTTTTCCAGTTCTTCAAGCTAAAATCATTGATAAAAGTTGAAGGATAGACAGATATGAGCCTAGGTCTGCCTAAGGTGCCAGGCCTAAATGGTGTACTGATAAAATGGTAATAAATTCCTGTATTCCTGGAGGCTCTCCTTACACATAACTTCTCTCACTTACAATTGTCCCACTCTTCTGGTTGTAGGTACTGCCCATACTTCCCCATTAGCCTCTCTAGCAAGGAGCAAACTTTTGTATCATGTAACTCCTTGGTGTGATTTATAAAGCTATCTAAGTTGTTTTCTTCCTAGCGTATCTCATGTAACCTATTTGTCTTTTTATCACAGCATCTTATCTGCCCCTTATTTGCTGTAGCTATTTATCACAGAGTTACAATAATATCTATTCCTCTAACGTTATTGATGCGGATGCCTCCACAGTCAAAACCTCAGCTTTGTCACAGGCTGGCCATACTGCTGTGATGCTGACAGAGCTGTGGAGCAGCAGCAGCCCTGACCGACAATCCTGCAGGGCAGCTTCACGCACCTCCCACCTCTGCCTTATCAGCTTGTACGCACACACCTCAGGTGGAACACCTCCAGCTTGCTCTGTATGACACCAAGCACAGGGAGATGCCCTGCCATGCCTGTGCACCCGGAGATTAGCAAGGCAACAAGTGTACCCCCACCATTGGCCATTTCCTGCAGCTGGTGAGACTTTGCTTTTGGAGACTGACTCACACTCTCTGCCTTAGCTTGTCTCTTGCAAATGAGTTATACTGGTATTTTGCCGCATGACAGAAGATTTACAAGGCTTAGATCATTCAACATGTAGAGTCCTCTAGAGATGCGCCGAGTTTCATTACTCTATTGCCAGTGCCATTGTTGCAATAGTTGTGGTTATTTCCAATCAAATACCGTGCTGTTCTGTATCAGTCAGAGACAGCTATTTGTGGTTGGTTTTGGGTCCCATGTGCTAGCTAACATCAGCTTTAATCTTTGCCAGATTTAATTGTATCAGGGTTTTAGCTTTCCTAACCTGATCCCTGGCTGCTCAGACAATTTCACTGTACTCCTCTCAGCCTACCTGTCTTTGCTTCCACCCTCTGTAGACTTCCTTTATATGACTGAGCTTGCCCAGGAGCATCTTTTCATCCACACAGGCTTCCTGGTGGTTTTGTCTGACTTCTCTTTGTTGGGATGCATTGCTTCTGAGCTCAGAGGAGGTGATCCTTGAATACTAACCAGCTTTCTTGGGCCCCTCTTCTCTCCAGGGTTTTGTCCCATGGTACTCTGCCAAGCAGATCCCTGAAAAGACTAAAGTCTGCTCTCCTGAAGTAGGATCTTGAGCTCCACCATTTCATGGTCACTGCAGCCAAGACTGCCCTTGAGCTTCACATTCCCCACTAGCCCTTCCTTGTGCAGAAATACATATATGTACACACATATGCATGCACGAACATTTTGGGGTGGATAGATGTTTCAGAGTGTGTGGTCAGTAAAGCATCTTTCAAGTGTTAGCTCTCCCAGACAGAAGGGCTTTGTGGTGTGTGCTGGGAAGGCAAAGCACAAACACCTTCAGAGCCTTATTCTATGTACTTAATGCTGAAAATTATATAAAACTAAAATCCATCTAGCTGTGTGTTCTCATTAAGACATCATCTGAGGCTTCTCTGAAATACAGAGATGCCAGTTTTACCATTCTGAAAAAAAGGCAACAGGTACAGGCTGCCTAAAATGCCCTACACTTTCACCAGCCAGGAGGTGCTTCACTGGGTGCCTCAGGTGCCAGGAACTGCTGCAGGCAGAGCAGTGGTCCCTCAGGCAGCGCCTGCTGCCACATGCTGCCCAGCTATGCATTTTATAACAAAACTCCTGCCAGTGAAATCTTCATGGTCTGAAGCCAGGGTGTTATTTCTTAATGGACACACATATATCCTTAAGGTATACTTAAAAATGTATCTTACAAATTTCTTCTATTAAATCTTCTCTAATGATATGAATTCTCCTTAGCCATATAAATGCATGCCTCACTCCTTTTCCCATGAACATCACTATATGTTGATACCCAGAAGTAGTGAGTTCCATGCACTTATCACATTAAAAAAATTACTAGTTTTTACGTTGTTGTCTTTCAATGCAACTTAATATTTTCATATCATTTTATTTTTTAAAACAACAAACAGGAAGAAATTTTACTTCAAATTCTGACTTATACATTATCTCCTACTAGATTTCTTCAAAACTAGTTAATCTTGACCCTCTAACCCTGTCTTCACACAGAAATTTATCTAATTATTAGCAATCCAATTCTCATTTGCCACCTCTATCAGGTGCAGAAAAATCTTAAAATGGGTGACAAGCATGAGAGGAGTAATAAGAAATAAAGTGAGGCAGGGGGGGTTATAAGTAAAGAATGATACAAGAGAGGTACAGGGAGAAAAGCACAGGGTGAGAGTAGAGGTACTTTATTAGTTGTAAAGGTTTTATTAGTTTTTTCCAGCTCAGACACCAAGTAGCGTAAGGGAGGCAGTGAAAGTAAAATACAAAAACCCCCAAGATTTGGGAATGGAACCTTGTCAGAAATGCTGGGAAGTCCAGAGAAGGAAGAAAACAGTATTTCCTAAGTGAAGAAGATTATATTGTACCCAGGGAAGACTCCTGTCCAGCTGCAAGGCAGACTAAGGGCCTACCAAGGATATAGCTGTTCCAGATGTGTGCTCCCTGAGGAGGCTGCCCTTGGCAAGGGCAGTGTTCAAACCACCTTCTCTCTCTTCAGCTCATACATCAAGACTCATGTTGAGCCCTGGGTTATCTAACAAAGAGAAAGGCTCCTATAGGATGAATATCACTGGACTTCTATGGTGAATACATATTGACTAAACAGGCAGCAAACACAGGCAGAGCAATTCCAGAGCATCTGCCAAAGTCTGGGGAGTTTTTGATACATGGAAAAAAAAAAAAAAAAAACAAAGGAAAAAAGTACACAAAAATCTGAAAACTTCCCATTACTTGCCACTCCATGCCTATAACCCCTCAAGAACCAAGGGATCACTGCAATCTTGTGATATAGAAGGACCAACTCCTGTGGGAATTTGCTGCAATACTCAGAATGGCTCAAATACCCTCCAGGCTGAACTTCCCTTGGCATCATCAGCCAGCCAGGAAAGCTGGGGACTTGGGCCAGCATTAGCACACATGCCACCTGGGGAATGCAATTTCCCCACACAGAGGGCGAGAGACCTCTCATGGCAGATTTGCTGGAACAAAGATGAATCAGACTGGACTGGGACACTGAAGGAAGGATCCTGCTGTAGCTGTGAGAGGGCAAGGGCTGAAACTAGAAGAGCAATGTCCAAGATTGTCTCCTTTAAATCCTCCACAAAGATTTCCTCATGCACCAGCAGAGTCCACAAAAATTGAGACGCTAAAGAGATGCAGATGGGAGGGTAAGAGGAGAGGTTGGGTCTGAACAAGGGGAAACAAAAAGCACTATTTTATCTGCATCAGAAAAGCAGTGGGATGCTTCAGGTACTGAGTGACCTAACCGAAAGAATACAATAAGCATTATGAAGTCTGCAGTAAGGAGGAAGAATAATTTCTTCTTTTCAAAATCTAATTCAAGTAGAAGCAGCCTTAGCAAAAGCCACTTCATATAAATTAACAAAATTCTTCCACATATCACAGTGACCAGTTAGTCCAGAGGACGTTCATTGTCTGTAATTTCCTCCCAGCTGCAGTCCTTTGGCTCCGCCATAGACGGCCACGTGCAACAGGAACGCAATAGAGCAGCTCAGCATGAAGACAAGGGCTGTCTGTGATATTTAACAGTTGCCTTCTGCCTCCTAAATGGCAAAATGAGGGCTGGATCATCTAATTAATCTACACTGACTTAGCATAGACCTAGAACAAGGGACAGAAGTGACTTTAAGACATGCTTATTTCTTGTGATCACTGAGCAATTCCGGATGAACAGGAGGGAAGTCCACAGCAAAGTCCTGGTGTGCCCCACTACAGGGTCTTCCTTCTGCACTCCCTGCTGCTCGGCACGATGTGGCATTACAGAGTGCCTGACCCTGCCAGGGCAGGCATTAACAAATTGCAAAGCAGGTTGGAATGAGGTCAGTAAAATAACAAAACATGGTATAACTGAAACTTGGAAACTGGATAATCACAGAAAATCCAGAAGTGTCATACTGCTGCTCTGCAGAGGTGAATGCTGATGATTTTGAGGATTTTTCTGAGAAATAATCATCAGATGGTCAACACCACGTAGATGGTTAACAATTGAGACCTGTGACAGAAGTATAGTAAAGGAAACAAAGAACCAACAACTCAGACCCAGGGGTACTTGAGTAAGTTAGATCTGCCTGATTGCTTCAGCCAATTAGTTCCAGAGGTAAAAAGCCTGTCTGTCATTATGCAGAACCAGTCAGAGACATCATTTGGAGTTCACCTTGGAGAAGTCATGGAGGAAGCACAGGACAATTGGAAAGTGACAGTGCAGGAGAATACAGGGGAGGGATGAAAGGGCAGTCAAGAATGCTGGAACAAATAAACAAGTGATCTGTAAGGCCATGGAGGACATGAAGGAGATGAACAGCACTGTGCATGAATCTGTCACGTAAAAATAATGTCACAACAATATCATTTAATTTTGCAACAAGGCAGCAGACCTTGTGGCGAAGGGAGAAGGGTAAGTGTCGTACTTCACCTAGTAAGCCTCTGACACTGTTTCCCATGGTATTTTTATATAAACTGTGGATGCACAATGCAGATTAAGCTACCATAGGTGGATGCAAGAAAGACAGGGTGATTTAAGCGGGGGAGGAGTTATTGATTGTTTACTGTCAAAATGGAAGGATGCACAAAGCAAAGGTATTCCCGGGGGATTTGTCCTGAGCCAGCTCTGTTCAATGCCATATTATAGTGACCTGGAAGGTAGGATATAGAGTATTCTCAGTACATTTGCAAATGATCCCCAGCCAGAAGGGACTGCAAATGTGTGGGAGGATAGGATCAGAATTGCAAATGGTCCCAACAAGCTGGGGAACTAACACAAACAATAGGATGCATTTCAATTACAGCATGCAAAAATACTTCACTGCAGAAATATGGGAGGAAAATTGATTAGTTGGAAGTTCTTTAGAAAAGGATCTAGCAATTATAGTAAATTACACTGAGTGGGAATCAAGAATGCCACAATTTTGAAAGAAACAAACATGCATGCATAAATAAGGGGATAGTCTGTAAGCTGTGCAGAGTAACAAGGAGTTTTTTGGGAAAGTTCAGCCAGCATGGGGCACCAGCCGTGAGGAGAGACCTGGACCACTTGATAAGAGTCTGAAGGAGAGCAGTGAAAAAGGTCAAAGTCCAGGAAATAGGCCTACATGGAAGAAACTCTGAATGAGTATTTCTGTTTAGCCTAATGTTTTGGTGCAAAGACACAAGGAATCAAATGCTTTCTTTGTCCACGGCTGACAGAAGAGGAAGCAGTGGGAACCCAGCGTCCCTGGCCCCACACAAAGAGAGAGGCAGCAGAGCTGGTCAATACAGACACTGTAAAGGAGGTCTTAGAAGAAAAAACAAAATAAAACCACTCACATAATCTGAAACCATTTAGCAGGTGCTCACACTACTTCAGACTTCAAATAATCAATCCTATAATGAGAAAGGCACAGCCAAGACCAGCATACAACGATCAGGGAGTGTTAATCTCAGAGTAGCTGAGTTCAAGGTGCGCCTGTCAATCAAGGGGAAAAAATAATGAAAAGCATATCCTTCTTTAGGGATAAAAAAAGCCATGATTTGTATGTTCAGGCAATTGCAATATTATCAGAGAGGTCATCACATTGAATATTCATAGACTGCCCTAGGCAAGGGCTTAAAGCGGTCAGAGAAGTCTCTGACTGCCCAGCAATATAATTTTATTTGTTCTTAATCAGATTTTAGGATCAGACAAGCTTGTGTAATTGCACTTAAAATGCTCCCTTGCTGGACATCTATCCTATTCAACCTCACCTCTTATTGTCCAGCCTTGATCTTGGGGATTGCTTTTGGTTAGCTGCACAGAGCTTACTCCAAAGCCTACAGAAGGCAGCTTCTTCTAACACAGGTAGTGGCAAGGAGCCCTTCATCATCATCCCAAACCCCTCAAGCTCCTGTCAACCATCACAAAGGTCAAGCACTTAGATGAAGCGTGTCAGCACATGACTGCAGCCATCAGGACCCACTTCTAGATCCAGCACAGTGCAACACCCTTGGCCACAGCAGCCTGCTCAAATCCAGCACAGGCATCACTGGGCTGGAGCTCCATTGAACCATCCAGACACAACCATAACAAGTCAAACTGATTTCTAGCAAAAACCTCTGCAAAGCCCAATTCACAACCACTTTGCTTTTTGCTGCTTAGAGCCATAATGATAATATTTACCCTGAGAAACTCCCACATCTGATTCTGACAGTAATACTTCTAATTCATTAATGTTACAGTACAGTGTAAGAGAAAACTACTCATTTGGAAGAAGGCTTCTGGAGCAATAAAAAGCTGCAGGAAACCTGCCTGATTTATCCTTTGGCAGGTTCTGCAACTAGATTTAAACTAACACTGCAAGTGTTATCAACCGATTCTCTATAGGAACTAGTTGAGTGAAGTTGAGCACAACTGTAGTTGCATGTTAAAGTTATACAGACCTTGATTTCCTGTCTTAACAATTTAGGTCTATTTTTAGATTTTTGTCTCCACCAGAATCCAAAGCTCCAGCCACAGCACTGTAATGTTAAACCCACAAAGGTCAAAAAACAAGAAAATTATTGCAGTAGCTCTTACGAAGTGAAATGTGCATTTTACAGAGCTCCATTGTGAAGAACAGAGAAGCAGAACAAAATATTATCAATTCTCTCTGCAAAGAGACTGGTTAACATGGGCATTGTATTCTCTGAGTGCTGGCTAGGAACAACTTCTCCAACTTACACAAGCTTTTTAAAACCTAACATTTTTTTAGTATGATTTTCATCCCTCCCATGTCAACTTAGCAGTGATTGGGAAAGGCTAATTGAGATCTTTCTGTTTTCCTTACATCTTGAGTGCAATAATGGAGAAATATTTGTCTTGCCAGATTACAGTGGCTTAAGAAATACTGCAAGACCTAAGGGAATTTTAGAATTACTACAGCTTCCATATACTTAGTAATATATGAAAAACAGAAGGAAACTTTAAAGTGTGGTAAAAACTTTTAAAACTAAAATTAATAACTCACCCAACATGATTGTTACCATAGCCAAGAGCAATCTGGGAGTCAAAGTTAACAAAAATTCTCACCCCAAGTGATTCATATGCCAGTCACTGTCAAAACCTCTAAAGTATATCAGATCTCCCAGTCAGTTCTAATCAAGAGTATTTTGGAGTCAAACAGAATTTAATTCCTCCTAATCCTTGTAGCACAGAATCTGCATTTTCTCACAGCTTTTCTTTACATGTCAGGCTTCACTGTTTCACCCACCAGCTTTGTGGTCCCCATTATCATGCCCTTCTTTATTTTGTGGTACTCTTCTGGAGGCTGGAATTCACCAGAGACCTTCAGGGCAGCACTTAGACTGTTTTTACTTCCATGGAGAGACGTAACCAGCGCTGAAAGAGCACAAGACCAGGCAGCCATGCAGATGGTTTCAGCAGCGTCTCCATTAGCAAGTAATTTGGTTCAGCTGGGTTCAGGAGACCAAAGCAGCAGGTGCTGAGACCCTTCACATCTCCAGCATGTGAGGATCATGGGTTTAATTTGGATTAGCTTGAGCTTGATCACCTACAACAAATTTTGCTCTTGCTCAGGGAATTAAAGCCTTCTGAAGAGAAAAAGCATTAGGTACACTCTAAAATAATCTTACTGTCCACAGTGAAGTTCAGATCCCAGTGTCCCATTGACCACTGAGGATGATCAGATGGCTCATCTCAAAGCATGCTGCTGCACCCACCTAACCCACCCTGTTGAAGTCTTATCTTTCTCACTTTTCTGAGCCAAATCTTTGGAAAGTTTCTTAAGGTAATTGGGTTCATTTTGGGAAGAGTGTTGCAGATGCCTTAAAAAATGGGGGTGTCATACAAATCTCATGATCTCAGTTATGAAGTGCCTGAATTATGCACCACTGCTCTGCATTGCATAGGTCTAATTCATGTCCAAGAGGCATTCAGCTTCCAGCACAAACATTAGATTCAATTACTGTACAATTTATAAAAAATGGTAACATTGGCAACTAGCAGAAGTCTACCTGAGCTCTTTCAGCTGGTTTTGATTAAAACAACAGTGCACGTTTCCCTTCTCTCTGCATTACAAACTTCATCCGCTTCCTCTTAGTTACAAAACTGAAATCTAAAAAAGGCGAAACTCCAAAGTGTACATAGAAAACCACCTTGCCTTATAATCTCAAGATGTGAAGAAGTAAATTTCCAGTTTCTGAGCTACCCACCCAGCTGCAGTTACTGAACAGATTTCTAGGAAATCGCTCTCAGTGGTAAAAATTCACCATCTGATCTCCAAACTGAATTATAAGCCTGAAACACAGAGGCCAGATACAGTCCTCTAATTAAGAGTAGGCAGGGATTTTTCTGGCAAAACATGTTTTGTCAGAAAATGTCAATTGATTGACATTCCCCCCACCTTCCCCTCAAAAGAGAATTTATCTACTTCATTGAAACATTCTCTGAGAAGAGCTTGGGTGCCAGCATGGACAAAGGAGGCCCCCTTCCCACCTGACTCCCAGCATTGAATTGGTCCTGGAGCCCTCCCAGCCTCCCTTTTTCCCTTGTCTGCTATTTACTGAGTTTAGTGACCCCAAGAGCCCACAGAGGCAGCCCAGGGGTTCTGCCGCTCCCAGAGAAGCAGCAAGTTATAAGGTGGTCTCCTCTCCTGCCCTAATTATAAGCCATTGAGACGGGATGCTTAACACATGGTGTATTAGTTCATGGCTCAGTCCCAACATTCCCAGTTTGAATTGCTAACTCACTGAAATTACTTTAAGTCACAGTGAGCTTTGGCTAAGTACACAGGGTAGCTTTAGACTATGGCAGGTTATTTAAGGATAGTAAATAACACAGATTTGTCATTTCTTCTGCAAAATGTGAGAAAGGCTATCTGCCAATCTCTCCCCTGCTCGCAGCACTATCAATATCCCACTCTCTCGACTAGACTTTGGCCAATACATCACAAACTGATGCTTGTGGTTAAAATTCATTAAAAGAGATATGTCTGGGTTGCTTCTTCTGCAGGAATGAGATTTTCTTCTGCAAACTGAGCTGATAGAAATTCCCTTTGTAAATACCAAGGTTGCTTGAAATTTTTCCTTCTAGTTTTCTTTTATGAATGCATTGGGGAATCTTTGTGGGGGATGTCCATGGGGAGGGTTACAGAACTGGAAATGGCAGAAATGTGTGAGGTTTTTCTCCCGAGGAAGTTCACTTTTCATGGGAAAACTGAAAACATTTTGATTTTCTCCAGTTCTGAACTAATGTTTATTTTTACAGCTTCTTAAGGACTCTACAAGAAATCAAAATTTTTTCTTCCAAAAAATAATTATTTTACCAGAGCAGGTCAGTGTCTCTCAAAGAAATGAATAGCAGCCTGTTCCTCACAGCTGCGCCTCTCAGCCCTGCTCAGCACATTCTGCACATCAGAAAGAGAGGAAGATGTGAAGAACTATTGATCACTGCTGCTTAAATGCACTGAAATTCTGAATTTAACAAAAGCACAGACCTGACACTGGAAACTTCTGTATGTTCACAGGACAAATGCATTATAAGCACGGCTTGTGGAGACTTGCTCACAGTGCCCCAAGTTTAGTTGTTTTTCCCAGAAACACACTTGCATTGGTCCTGCTGCAGGTTATAATCGGGGCCATCCAAACAGGCTGTCAATTACTGTTCAGCTTGGAAGATTTTTATCATATCCATAAAGAATTATATTGTGGCCACTGCACTCACATGCTGAATCAAATGGGAATGATAGACAGTCAGAGCAAGCCTGAAATAATGCCTTGCTAATAACCTAGCCATATTCTTTTAAGTCTCTCTAAATCTCTGTGCTAATGGAAATCCCGCAAGAGAAAATCCTAATGAATGAATCATAATTATAAATGTTGTTTATGTAATTGGCAAATGATGCAGAGATAAGTGAGCACTGCTTATTCTTAAACAAGCATAGATTAAATATGGACACTGCACCAAAGTTGTGCCCTCTAGTACTCCAAATTTAATGAGGTTCAAAGATTAAAATCACAGCCCACTCCTATGATTTGCATATCTTTCTGCCATACCACCCCCTCCAATCTAAGCACCCCGTATACCAAGGGTCCCAACCTGGAAATGTGGATCAGGTATTTTTAACAAAACATTAAGAAGCACATTTTTCACATTCCAAGTAAAAAAGGAAAGGGCAAGATAATCCGTCAGCAAACTGACCCCTTATTGGGATCATAGGCAGTGCCATTACTGCTATGACAACTACCTCAGCTGCCTGGAAAAGGCCAGCCAAAAATCCATCAATAAAAACTCATTTATCATGGCTAAAGGAAAAAGCAGTGCTGCCATCCAAGGCCAGCATCTGCAGAGCTGGCCAGCCCCTCTCTGCAAAGGCCAGGCTCCAGAGCACAGATCCATGCCACAGAACGAGCCTTCAGGGCTCGTCAAGAACCTGCTCCTGACTGGAAACAGCCACGTTTTCTATTCAAAACAAAATCTATTAAAGCAGAAATAATTAGCACAGGGCATAGTAATTTGCGCAGCTCAGAGGTTAGCGTGCTGTTGCTGAGTCACTCTGAGCCTGCTACACAGTGAGGACCTGCAAGGAATCGATTTTAATATTTTACCAAATAAACTTCAGGAATCTAGTAGACATTATTTGGCAGAGCAAGAAAGCTTAGCAAACGGGTTTTTTGACTACATCCCAGCTTTTCCTTCAACTCTCTACTCCAAAGAAGCACAATGCATCTCTACCTTTCTTTAAAAAACATCTTTTTTTTAGGGAATTTAGTGCTGGTGGAGGCACTGGATTGACAGCTCCAGAAATTCATTCTGCTGTTTACCGTCATTGAACAGGCACAACACAGGCAGCACAAACTTAGCTGAACCTACCCTACCAATGTGCCTTTGGCACTTATTAAAAAATTTAACACTCTCCAATACATTGTATGCATTGCAAAGGGAAGGAGGCTGGAGCACCCAGTGTCTCCGCTGGCAGCAGCAACCCACTGTATGGCAGAGCTAATCATACACAGATTGAATCATATGAGCCTTCAACGCCTCAGCATTTTCATGGGAGCTCACGGGCAGTGGGAGTGATGCAGACAATTACTCAGTATTGCTGGTGTGTTAACGTTAGTGTTATTGCACCACGGAGCCTCAAGGAGGTTTTTGGAGCAGTTCTTTGCATCAGCCTAAGAGCACTGCAAGCCCCTCTCCACAGAGGGGGCTGGGGTAATATTTCTGTCCACAGGAGAGACAGTAACATTTCTTCCCCATTTGCCCAGACACAAAGCACCAAGGATGCAGGGGAGAAGTGGTGGGACATGGCTTCCTGGGGCTGGGGAAGCGGGTGTACAACAGCATCCCTGCCCCTCATCCCTTTCAGAAACACACTGCTGCCAAGACTGCTGCCTTCCTCCTTCATCACACTGCTCAGGCTGCTTCCAGAGAGACCATATCCCAGGGCTGACCAGGACACAAGGGCACAAAAGCCATGCAAATTCAGAAGTCTTCATTTTCAGCAAGAACCCACATCTAGCCTCTTACAACTGGTGCCAGGCAGTTTGCCTGAGGGACCTCGGACACAGCACATTCTCAGATTCATAGTTTCTTATTTCAGCAGAAGACTGGCAGTCATTACAAAAGCAAGACAGTGATGTAGGAGTCGGCAGACAAGAGCAGGAGATGGAAGTGTGCTGTTTAAATACCTTCTGTACACTGTGTAAGCAGATAGAAGCTTAGCTTCCTCAAATTGCTTTACTAACCACATTAACCTCTGGGACTCCCCTTTGTTTCCTGGGGTGAGTGAGTAATAACTCAGGGATACAACAGTAATGGCAGAGCTTACTTTCCAGTATCGTATCAGACGACTGGTACAGCATGCCCTACATCTGAAGCTGTGTTTTTCAGAAATGATGTATTATTAGCACTGCATCTGAAATAACCCAGTAATTGCTTAATGTTTTATATTTACATGGGCTGTACATTATGTTTGCTCTGAGAGAGGGAAGGAGAACTAAGCAGGGAAGGAGTTTGCAATAAACCTACAGTAAGCAATAAAGAGCTATAAATGGTAATCTGTCAATAGCATCAGCTTTGTTAAGGGCTTGATTCAGGAAAAGAGGAGCATCCTCAGCTCCCAACAAATCTAAACCAGCCCAAACTGGATGTAGTACCTAGTAGGATGGAGCCCTTGTTGAAGGATGAGCTATTAAATTTAAACATACATAAAATCTTATTTGAAATATTATATTCATTATTAACAAGAGGAAAGATGATCTTTCAGATAAGACACTGCTGTGCTGGGACTCTGCAGTGATCTCCAGCTCTGCCACAGAATCCTTGCTTCATCTGAGCGATTTGCTCAAGGTCCCTGTTCCTCATGACTTTACCCTCACAATGGGGTTAATTCCTCTCCTTCCCTCCCCATAGTGGGCTTTCTTGTCTTTCTACGAGCGTTTACAGTTCCCAAGTAAAAGCAGGCCCTCTAGTTCAGCTGTAAAGTAAATAATGATTGGTAGTAATAACTTTTGAGTATTTCTTCTTTCTTTCCATCTTGGTAATTGCTTCCTACAATACCATACATCACAGTAATATTCTGTCACAGAGGATTGGATTTACACAGTGGGAGAAAGGGGCAAGGACCCATTTTATTTCATTTGTATAGTAAATGAATAATTCTGCAGGTTCACCAGATTCCCTATGAAACTGAGACTAAATCAGCTATTTGCTAGGTTGTCATTTTGATCACAAAGATGTCTGGCCTCTTCTGAGTTTGCTAGCTACATTTAAACTTCTGTCACTGGGAATAGAGAAGAGCAAAAGTCACATACACCAACTTGCAGGTGCTCATCTGTTTTTAAAACCAAAAACTTCCACAGATTTTGGTAGGAAAACTGGCTGCCCTAAGAAATAAAGCAACCAAACCCTAATAAGGAACTATGTGTACATGTGTGTGCAGTGTAGTGTGAATACAAACTCAAAGTGGCAGGGGGTAACCAAAGTTTGCAGTGTACTTGTTTTCCAGGTCTTCAATCTTCAATTTATGTCAAACTGAATGCAAAATGAAACAGTTCTTGGCTGCGTAGACTAAGGACACCTCTCCAGTCAGCTATAATATCTGAAAACTATCACACTGGGAATTTTTAATGCATGTGCAATGTGGGAAAAACTGACTGGAGAGTACTCTGCACAAACCAGCAGCTGTGGTGGAGGGTGGAAATGTAGGTAAGGCAAGGAGCACTATCCAACTTTCCACTGACTATGTGCTGCCATATGGTGTATGGTACTACATAGAGAAACTGGCAAGTATAAGGATATAGGAAAACTGGGAGCTGTAAAAACTGTGAGGATATTATACAAGGATTACCATGTTATACACATTGCAGTCTACTGTGGGCAAAAACAAAAACAAAAAAACAACAAAAAAAAAAAAGGAAAGAAACCCAAGCAAAGCTAATTCTCTCAATTTATATACAGTTGTGTCTTGCAAATAAAATACAAGATTCAGTCATTCCCAGCCTCTTGTGATTCCAAGAGAAAAGCTGCTCAAGTGGTAAAGAGGTCACACAAGGGTGAGCTACAACCAGAGCAGAAGGAGAAGGCGTGATAAAAACAAGAGTCTGGGGTAGGAGGGAGTGAAGGGCACAGATCCAAGATTACAAAACCCAGGCAGGTCTTGCATTAACATGACAATTACCTCCTCAAGGGTCTGCTGCTGTACAGACCAGCTGGGCTCAGTCCCCAGTGCCACTTGGTGCTGGGACAAGAGGTGTCTGTAGCTTACAGCTTCCCTCTGCCCATGGGGCCAGCAGCCCAAATACACGAGCAATGAGGATGGTGCCACGGCATAGTCAAGTAGGCCAAGACCAATTGCTCAGCACTGTGGGGATTATCTCAAGGTACAAACATCCATGCAAAATAAATTAAAACCAAAATCACTTTGATTCTGGTCTTTGCAGGGAATTTTCCACTTGACACACTCTCCCCTCCTCTCTACACCCCACATCTGCTGGAGCTGGCTAGAAGGACAGGGGGCAGCAATCTCACAGCACCCCACTGCTGTCCAAGGCTCCCCATGGGGATGAGCCACCAGTGACACCAGCCCTCCAGGTCACTCCCAGCCCATCCTTTGTGCACTCAGCCGGCCTCTAGGCTGAAATCTGGCACGAGATACATGGGACTCTGGTAAGTACGACACAGAGTCACAGCCCTGACTTCCCTGACATCGGAGATAGGGATAGGGGTGATAGCCTAACTGTGAAGCAGAGCTCTCCTTTCTCAATGCTACCTCTTCTCTACAACCTTTTTAATAATTTGCTCATTTGATGAAGTCTACAGAATAGCCAGGGGAGGTGACAGGACCCTCTTCTATGTGATCATGCAGAGGAATTTCACGGTGACAGTGCTGTGCATTGCAGAAGGTAAGAAACCCTGTAGGAGCTGCCAACATACCTGGTTACTCAGAGAGATTTATCAAAATTATGGGAAGAAAGAACTAATTAGCAGTGAGTGGTAGGAGCAGATGAACTCTTTAAAAAGGGAAGACCTTACTTTTATGCCTATGGCACCTCAGTAACAAGCAGAAGGGAAAAGAAATATATAAAGTACATGAGACTGATGAGAAATGATTTGAAAATTCATAGAGCAGGACTGGGCACTTAGTTACAACCACTGAACAAGGAAAGTGTTAGCTGCTCCATCCAAGGAGTCACTGCACAGGGAGAAGCCTCTGGGGCTGCAGCATGCCTTTGCTGGGGCAGGGATCTCCTGCAGGTTTACAGACAAGAAAAGGGATGTTTCAAGGTGTAGCACCCTAGAGAAAGGTGCCTATATCTCTCCTTGCCAAGTTGACAGTAGCTGTGAATATTGTCCAATGCTCAGGGAATGAAAAAGAGATTGTACTTTCCTGACCAATAGACCAAAATCAATCTGAGCCCTGATAAAACATATCCTGTTATGGACTAACCCAACCTACAGCAGACACAAAGCAAAGACCTCACTGATGTCTGTGGGAAACAGCCGAGTCCCAGGTGGCATTTGCCAGAGGCAAATGGAGGAATATTTGCTCAAAACATCTATTAGTGAGACAATCAACAGAAGCCTGCACACACAAATGGTGATACTGAATAGCTGGCTTCCCAGGGACCTTCGGGCACATTTGCAAGGCTTCCCGACAGTGTTTTGTCCATGGACAACTACAAACACTGAAGAATGTGGCTTAACAAAGAGAAAAATATTTTCTGAAAAGTAAATCAAGCCCACCCCATACATAAAAGCTGTGTAACAAGATACTATTAAAATAGCTTGTGGGGAAATCTTTCAGTTGGTCAGCCCAACCCATGGATTTGAGTAGCTTGAGAAGTCTGAATGTATTTAATTTATTATTTTCACCATGGAAACACTCAACAAAGCTGACCTTTTCAGTTTCAATAAAACTGGATTTTCCTGTAGGTCCCCTGTAAGCCGTTGCAATAATAAGTGGAAGTGCTAAAACCTGGACTTTATTAAAAAACAGAGAGTAAAATGGTGCCCCAGCCCTGCCGCTCCTGGGCTGGATACCACCACACTGGGTCTGCTGGGAGATGCACACTCTCCTTCAAACGTTTCAGAAAACCCAATTGCATCTGTCATGCTCCATTCTAACCTGGAGCATCTGCTGACTTCCAGGAAGTTAATCCTGGCTTGCTGAGTCCCGCCCAAACAGGATATGGCCATTGCATCTCTTCGGACATGCTGCAGCTACTTTCATCTAAGGCATGCCATTTCTAGGGTACTGCCAACTATTCTGGTGTATTTATCCTTCCCCATCAGGCTCTTCATTTACCTGTTCCTAAACAGAGCACTAACGGACAGTCTGCAGGCATGAAGGTGTCTTTTGTCCTTCTCAGAGCTGCTGCTTCCCTCTGACTGGGCAGGGCAATGATAGGTAAGGGTGCAGGTGAGGCAATGGAGCAGGATGGGGGAGATGAAGAGGGGGACGGGCAGACATTCATAGAATTATTTCAAACCCCCAAATTTTTTATGATTTTTACCAAGGAATTTTGGCATGCCTGTCCTTCAGACTACAACCAGTCTCAAAAGCAAGAGCTGTAAAATATGGCTAAAAAAATTGAAGATGTTTGTTTAGATACATACCTTGTTAAGTATCCATTGTTTGACAGCAAATGAACAAAGAAATTATTTTTAACTTGTGTTTGACTTCCTTCAGTGGCTGGGCAGCCTGTCTTTGTTCAGGAAGATATCCTCAAGCATGATGAAATTCAGGCATTCACATCTAAGTCATTGCTCCTGGAACCAGGTGGTTTTGAAGTATCCTAATCTACATTTCACGTCACATTTTTAGTAAAATATAGATATAGGTAGACAAAACACAAAGCACAGTAGCTTTTAATAAGCCTCTCAGATCCCAGTCAAACCACATTGTTAACAGCAGCTACAGCCATATTGCAGCATGTTGTTCTCCTCTCTCCACCGCATGCTGTATCAGCCCAAAAAGCTGCATGTTCTCTCAAGAACTCAAAATGAGTTGTTAACACAGCAGGTGTACTTGCTTCAGTTATTTCATGTCACACAGACAACAACACCTGACTCAAACAGAAACCCTAGCACACGAGACTGCAGGTGGGGTGAGGAGTTGATGCGTGGCCACGGGTGGCACGGGGAGCCCTGGGGACACATCCCCACTCTGGCTGGCTCGCGGGGCACTGCACCATGGCTCTCCGTGCCTCCCTGCCCCATCCGTAACACACGTGAGGCTGCATTAAATCAGGAGTGCGTTTTGCTGTGCCTGGCTACGAATGCAGTATATTACTGAGTATTAGCGATGACGTTTCCATTTAAAGTGTGCTCTGAAGCAGGCTTCCATGCACAGTACCTGTTTGCTTAGAAGAACGATACAGAACCAGATTAAACCTTTTTTTCTTGGCAGCTTTACTGTCCCTTTGGACTTTCCAAAATACAAGATTGTGCAAGTATCTGATCTCACATCACCTTCTTTCCTTTTGCTTTTATGACAAAAAGTTTTGGCTCTCCCTGTTCCATCAACAGAATAGATCTCCCGTGGCCTAGCCTCAGATGAATATTATTCCACATTTGTTGGCTGGGGCAACAACGGTAGAACATGCTGCTCATTGGCAAGGCCACAGCTTTTGATGGTGCTATCCTGCTCACCCTCATACAGAGGCATGAAGGGAGACATACCCACCCTTCTACTCCCAGGCACCACAGACCAGCCACTGATGAAGCGCTGCTTTGTCCAGATTCCTCTTGTCTCTTCCGGGTGCCTCCCAAAGTTCCAACCTTCTTGTCTGGCAGCCCCAGCTCCTGAACAAATCCTGGCTGGAGCAGAGAGCTGATGGAAACAAAAGCCCCAGCACGCATTTACGTGTGAGAAACTGCTCTTTCAGCTCCTGCTCCACGTGAGATGTCTTAAGCTTGACCTCTGCATCAACACAATACCTTTTTCCTTGACAGCTTGAGTAAAAATATTTTTTGTCATTCTGAAAACTATAAAAAGTAAAACCCAACAAAAATAAGACCACTTTTCCTATTTCCTGCTGACATTTTTGAAACAGCTTTACAGCAAAATGGCTGAGGAAGTTAGCATAGGAATAGCTTTCAATGGTACTAATGCCTGAACGGCATTATCACATCACTTACTGTAGTTATGAAGTACATCTGCTGCAACAGCTCCTAGAGCCACATGTAGGGTTGTGGCCGTTGGGCAGGCCACTTCATGGCTCCATGGGATGAAACAGACCATGCCCCGAGGAACCTACAGTGCCATGGTGAAATGGCACCCTTGGGGCTGCTGGGATGTCTTCAGGGAGGTCTGGGTTCAAAGAGGCCAGAATAAAAGCAACTTTCAGCAGAGTTTACTCAAAGTTCACCAGAATGAGTAGCTCTATGTTACTGGCTAAGAGACCCATCTCTGCCAGCTGTGCCTTCAGCAGGGAAGCGATCAGGCTTTGTCAATACAAGGCAAATTACAGCATAAGGATTTTAGTCATTTGTTTCACACCCACAAAGCGTAAAGAATGTTACTGAAGACGTACAGCAAAGTCAGATGAAGAAAGAGGAAATAAAGGGAGCAAGCAAAAAGTTAATGCTGAAGTTGGGACAAGGATAAGCCTATCCATGAGCTCTGAGTGAGAACATTTTGTTTTAGATATTTTATCTGATGTTTTGTTCTATTTACTGAAGCTTTAGACCTTTGATCCTACCATTGCATTTGCTAAAGGCAGTCTGGATGATTGCACATGACACATTTCCTCTACCGTTGACATTGACGCCTCTCAGCTGTAGGACCAGCACAGCTGCAGAGCAGGATGCTGGATAGTAAGTGCATTAGAAGATTGCTCATCCTCTTGGAAAGTCCACCTGGGACAGCCATGCGTCACTAAACCCTGCATCAGATGGACAGACCAGGGCATTTTGCACAAATCAGGAATTTGGTTTAATAGTCACATTTCACAGCTTGGGCAGGCAACCCAAGGCATGAGGCTGGTAGTTCACACTGACAAGAAACATAAGAAAACAACCCAGAGTTTTTTAAAATAGGCATGACACTGCAGGTAAAGTCCATGGCAGAGGGAGGGAAGATCCCGGGGCATATACTTCTCAGCTCCGTGCCAGGTTGCACGCACTCAGAGAAAGGTTTTTCAAAGACCACCAGTCTCTCTCCCCAGCAGAGACAATAGCTCTGAACCAGCAATCTGTCAAGTGAGTCAGAGCTAATTTTAAGCCAAATGCTTGTGAGATTGGGGTGGGTGAGAGGGGAAACCTCTTCACAGTTTATTCTGCAGAAATTAAAAGTTGGACACAGTTCTTCATTTCAGCCCCGCTCAGTAAAAATGGAATCTTCAGAAATAGGTTTCTTCACATACAGGACCAAACACAGTACTGGTGCCACCCCACTGTCTCCATGGTATACAGAAGTGGATTTGGCCCCTGACCTCCTTAGGAGGACCTTCCCAAGACAACATTATACGAAGCTGGGCTCAAAGGAACTGTGAAAAGTAAAAAAATTGCCTGGGGGAAATTAAGCAAGCCCCTTTCTGCACGTCATTTTAGCCCAAATTTTAAGGAAATAACCTCGTGCACTTCAGACAGTTTGTTTCATGCTGCTAGTTCTTCAAAGGACTTTAAATTACACATGCTCAAATTAAAAAAAGGGTGGCAGTAAATAGAACGCTGTAAGTAAGCATTGCTCCTTAACGGGAAGCAGATGAGATGCCCACCATACCATACAACGGCATAAAATCCAAACAGATTTTCCTAATATTTCTCCTTCACTTTGATTCAAGAAAAAGACGGCTCCTATTTGTAGCCTGTCATGGAGAGCTCTGAACACTGCTGGGTTCTTCCTTTGGGTTCCTTATATTTACTTAATTTCCTAAACACATTTCTCAAGAATCATCCATGGACATTTCTAAGCTTTTGTATTTTTACTCCTGTTTTTCTCAGTCCCGGTATTCCCACTGGAATTAAAGCAACTGGACACAGAATCCTCACCCTTGTTGATCTATTTTGTTTTCAGAGAGACACAGCTCTTTGTGTGGACAAAGATGATGACTCCTGTTCTTCTCAATACTCTGTGTAGTCATTAGCTCTGCTCATCCATTACCTACTCCTGGGTAAGTTTACCCTGCTGCATGGCAATCGAGATCTGAAGAGGGAAGGCGAGGGTTTATGTGGTAACACTCATTGTTAGCAAAGTCAGGGCAGCCTGCTTCACCTGGGCTATGAGGAGTCCTAGGTGAGAAAATCTGAGACCTCGATAAATCGAACTGCAGACACTAACATCAGCTGGTGAAGAGATCAACCATTAGTTTTATGCTGTATTACATGTTAGTTTAATATCATCTTGCCCATGCAGAGGCTGTGGGGAGAGTCTTCCCAAAATCCATTGCTGCTTGGAGGACTGCTAGCAGTGTCTTGACATCTCAGTGCCAGCAGCCATCGGGAGCCTGAGCAGCCCCTGCTTCTGCAGGCACATGCCTTGAATACAGAGGTTTCAAAAGCACCCCAAAATAAATGCTAATAGCTGCTGGGTTTAATTACGTGCTGGCCCCGTGGCCACTGCTGTCCTGTGCCAGACATGTGGGGCTGTCTTCAGCTGCCTTCACTGCTTTAGCTCAACTCCTTCATTAAGCATGCTGAGGAAAAGACGCTTTCTTTTATAGATTAGGCTATTAGCTCAGATTCCCTTTTTCTCTTCACTTAATGAAAAGCAAGTTTCTATAGCATGTCAAATAAATAGCCTATAAGTACAATATAGTCAAGTTGTTTTAATGTATTTCTTGGAAAATGGGGAGTTCCCATGGCAGAACCAGCCTCACTTTTGTGACTGTCACAACCCTTGGCAAAAGGACAACCAGTATCTTCACACCCCAAGAGGACCAAAAAAAAAAAAAAAAAAAAAAGGCAGCACAGCCTCCCTGTTGTTACCAGCTGCACCTACTTTTAAAAACACTCTCTCTTTTCCCCCTTCGATTTCCTTTTAGGCTTTCCTCCTCACTCCTGCCCTTGCTCAGTCCATGAGGCAATGCTCTAGCATCACGTCTCATTCTGGTTCCCAGAAAGTCTCATTTTTTGGAAGGGTGAAATTTCCTGGCATCCTCAAGCCACTTCATGCCTTCCCTTCCTTTCTCTAATATACACCTTATTCCTTCATTCTTGCTTACCATGCTCATCCCCTTTGCTATTTTTTCCCATTTTTCTACTAATTCATTTTTCTCTTCTCCCTCTTCAACTCTTTGCTTCTCCTTTTTCTCCCTGCCCCATCCCACCGAAGCTTTCCAGCTAGATGTATTACCTACTGCGGTGAGGGAAAGCAGTGCATCTAATTCAAGTTGTACTGTACAACAGTGATACTATATACACCTACAGAAACAGCAATACATAATCTTAGTGTTCTCCCCTCCCTGTGCTAAATTCCCAAATCCAGAAGTCTCCCATTATCAAAACAATTTTAAATACAGCTAAGGAGAGAATTAAATGGAAAATAAATTGGGCATTTAACTCAGCTCCTCTCACTTCAATAGCTGTACCGCACACCTTTCATCAGGCTCTGGCTCTGCAGAGGTGTCTCTATTTGCCTGCGTGTTCCCTATTCTTCCAAAGATGATACAGACACCCTGTATTGCCAGATAAGCAGTATATGTCACTCTTCCTTGCCTAAGATTAAAATGAATATGTTAATTTATTTTCTATTACAGGATGCAGCACGAATGAGAGGGGTAGAGGGAGAATGTTCAGCTCTCGGCTTTCTGCTCAGAACCACGCATCGCCCCACAGACAGACTCTGCCTTCCTGCGCACACTTGGCCAACCTGTCCCTTGCTTTCATGGTAAACCCTTAGATACTTCTGCATAAAGTGGTGTCAGGAAATAACTGCTACCCTGAGATTACATGATTTTTTGGTTTTTGTTTTTTTTTAAAACGTAAATCAAGTGAATCCTAACCTACTTTCTACCCAGATCCTTTTAGGACAGACCCTCCCCAGCTGGAGGGTGGGGGTAGGCAAAGCACATCAGGGTGACAAGCATTCCCATCATTATCAATACAATATCATCTACAAAATGAAAGTGCTTTAATTGAAAGCCATGTCAGAAAAATTACAGTGATATCAAGAGATCATTTTTTTTCAGCCCTAAAGATGATCAGAATAAAAATGTAGAACGTAGTTGTTCAGAGGGTAGAAGAGAACTAGCTAGAAGGAAATAATACCACAAGTTTATACATTCTGTGTATTTTCTTTCCATTTTATAGAGAATCATTTCTAAACTAGCTGTCACCCATGCATGAATTACTACATCAGGCTTGGGAGGTTGCAGACAGCAACCGAACACACAGATACCACACCCATACATGCTGACACATAACTCTTTCTTGTACTGATAAATGGATGCAGAGGAAGTAATAATTTAAATGTGAAACACACCTTTCTCTAAGTCTTCTTATCAATTAAAAACTACAGACTATTTATATATATGCATACACATAGATACACATATACCTGTACACACACTGCAAGAGGGAAGGAGGGAAAATGAAACAGGAAAAAACATTAAGATCTTCCTGCTGCCACCAAAATGCAGTAGCCCTGTTAACAGGAAAAGATCCAATCCCTGTGTAGAAGCAGATCTCCCAAGATGCAGTCTAACATGTATCTCTTGCTTTCTATTTAGATGTACTCTCAGACTACTGAATTACAGATTTAAAATATGCAGAACCAGTGTGGGAAACTGTGGGGAAAAGCTGAAATAGGTTCTTCCTGAAGACTCAATTGAATTACTCTGAAAAGATTAATTAAAATTGAATTCTCTTTTGACACAAAATCTCCTGTTTGCTAGCTCTTGGTGTGTCTATTACCTAGTTTTCATTAGGAGATAATACACTCTATAATGAAATAAATGTCCAGGACCCTGTGGGATCAAACAAAAAGTTTACTGTATTCTGACAGCAGCACAGCGAGGTTACAATGCAAGCTGGCATGCTTAACAAAAAAGTGTTGACATATTATCACTGCCTTCCTATCAGTGATCTCTGTTATTGCTTTTTAAAGTACAGAAGGGCAAATAACCTAGTGTTTTGTTGATTAGAAAACAGCTTGATTTGCAAAGGGAAAACCTAGAACCAGGTCTTCATTTATCTCTCCAAAAATCTGGGGAGAGGGGAGAGGAAGGAGGGGATCTCCTTCAACTCTAAGAACAGCTTCATAACTGGAATAGGAAGTATTAAAAAAAGCTGTTGGCATCTCCAGCATATGGCTGTGGTTCTGTCATCAGTATTTGGAGAAAACATCCAGGGAATCACCTGTATTAGGGACTGGTGTGAATGAATTGGAGGGGTGAGAGCATTTATATTGCAATTGGTGCTTCAGGTCTGGCACGCCATAAAACACTGCTTCGTGCTTTACCATGTTATACTTGGAGCCTAATGACATATTTGATATACTAATAAAACATCCAAAATTAACATGAGGGCAGAGTCTGGCCCTAGACAATATGAAGAATTTCAGTGCAGTGTTAAATTAACAGTAGCACAGAGCTGCTGACCACTTTCACTGTACAAGGAAAATAAGTTTGAGAGAGCCAGACCAAACATTATTTGCGTCTCTTATTTCTACATATTCTCAAATGAATGAAAATTAAATCCCCAGTGCCATAAGCCTTTGCCCCCATCAAAAGGGTACCTGTCTGTGTGTTGGCTGTTTGGGGCACCATAACATGGCGCACAAACCGGTACTCACCACATCCTATATCTGCTTCCAGCTATGCAGCCAGCAGCCTCGTAATGGAAACTTAAAGTGTAAACACAAGCTGCTATTTTAATGCAATCACACAAATGCGACAGCTTGTGTTCTCTCTTCCTTTATTTCCAGAATGGACAGAATACTTGAATCAAGCTACAGATATTCCTTTTTCTTTTTCCTCCTTTTTGCTTCTCCTTCCTTTTTTCTTCTAAGTGCCCAGTCAATTAAATCTTGCTCACGCAAGTAATTCTTACTTGCCTTATTCCTACAATGACAGTTGACAGCATTCAGACTAAAAGATGCCAAAATCTTTTTCCCTAGGTAGTAAAAATACAAATTGAAATCAAACCCAAGCAGACTAATAAAGGATTATAAGAACTGACAATGCTTTGTGAATTTGAAAGGTTACATTGCTTGGCTCAAAATAAAACTGAAATCCTGATTCCACCCTGAGCTTTTGCCTCCCCTTTTCACAATATTGAAAGGCATTTTTTCCCTTTGTCATAAGGATAGTTGTTCACAAAGGAGTTCACTGATACCACCTTGCTCATGTAGTCCAGATGGCCCGAAGTGATGAAAATACAAAGGTATTCCAGGAAGTGACCTTGGAGATGCTTTTGCGATTCACAGTTCAGGGAAGACTGGAAGCCTGATTCTGGAAGCATAACTGCTTTAGCTTTAAAGAAAACCAGTGCACTTAAGCAGCAGCTGATTTTTAAAGTACAACAGCAGACTTTTTCCAGTTGACAAGACATCTGCTGCAGTATTCCATAGTCCCCAGTTTACAAAGGAATTAAGAGCTAGTTTGCATCATTTGTCAATAGCCAGGATTTCTGCCCTCTTACCCTTCAGATTCTGTTGCCTCTAATGAGACAAGATGATAAAGCCTGTTCAGAAATGAAGACTGAGAGGAAAGAATCAGGGAAAAATCTACAGGTCAAAAATAGTTTTCTTATCTCTTTTCTAAGAGATCTGCTAGCTTTCCTTAGAGAAGTTGGCCAAACTAAAAATCACAGGTCTGTGCGGCCCTTACGCTGTGTGTTAAGATATACAGCACCTCTACCCAAACCACACCTAGCTGTGTGAAATAAAAATTAAATCAACAGGGTTTTGCGACACAAAAGCCACCCTCTCGCTTTTGCTGAGTACTATCTGAAATAAAGATGGATCATAATGTGAGTCATTTATCTCTCCTCTGATGCATTCACACACACGCCTACCACTGCAGGGGGATTGAGAGAAGTGACCTGAATCTCAAGCACCCTTGGGTTTGCAAACAAAAACCAACCAATGAGGTTATGCAAAGACAGACCTAAATCTCCGGCTTCCCCTTTACCCTGTTTTTCTACTCTTAAGTCTTTCAGCCAGTGAAAGTAAAGGAGAAACAAGGAACTGTATCATATAATGAAATCGTGTAACATAGAGCAGCTCCAGAGCAAGGCATTACTATTTCATAGGAGGGATATTCAAGAAAGCAAGCAGACTAGGCAAAATCCCAGTTGACTGCAATACTTGTACTTATTTTAAATTGTTTTCTGAAAACAGCATGACATATGCCAAAGAATGGGAGGCAGAAGAACAAGAAATATTGGCTTCGTTCACAGGCTCCCCCCCCACTCCATGAACCACAGGCAAAAACAATTCTTCACAATGTATGTTAAAAAACATTAAATAGAACTGGTAATAGTAACAGGAGAGGGAAAAGACAGCAGCAGCAAAGAAAATGAGAAGAGGTAGGATGAAGATCTGGTCTAAGGCAGCTTTGTTTCCACAGGAGGTGTGCGGGATGGATGGCACAGAGGCACGCTCCCCAGGGTAAAGGAGTGGAAGGCAAGAGAGGCTGAAGAGAGACAAGGTCCTTGATAAGGGAGCAGGGGTCAGGCCTAACTTGAGGGTAAGGAAAACCATTATTTGTTACACTTTGCAGTTGTTTTGCTTTAGGTCCTCAGAATGGTTCTTCGGGAGCAGGCTTACAGGCCTGCACTGTGCTCCCTCTCTGCTGAGTCATGCCACCAACTTACAAAATACATAAAATCAAGAATGAATGCAAGTGTCAGATGATCTACCCCGTTCCTGGCAGCCTAAAAAGGAACTTGTTTATGTCACCTATGAAAGAGCTGTGACATATTTCTTCAGTGATGGAACAGTCCCTCTTAAGATCACTTTTGCTAGCCAGCATTAAGCATATTTTTCTCCAATACATCTTTCTAGAATGATTCATTCCACTCATCCACTTGGAAAAACAGGCTCAGGGTCATCCCAACTATTGCATAGCAAAGTCCATCACTACACCGATCGATCAGGATCCCATTTCTTGCCCAAACACAAATAATAAAGAGCTGCATACAAGGTGCATACAAGTTCTGTCCCTAAGTTTTACATCTTTGGAAATGACAAAGCAAATCCATCCAGGACAGACAAGTCATTGCTAAAGATCTCCAAGCCCCAAATGCCAGAACTAGATGGGATTAGAATACATCTAGTGGAGACACTAAATTAGAACGGTGCATCATTTCATTCACAACAAATTATGTCTTAACATTACCCAACAGAACCAAGCCTTTCAGGCTCTTCCAGGATAGACAAAACAGAAGAAAAATACTCCAGACCTTTGCACCCTTATATGCTGTTGTGGGGTGTCTCTCAACATACATCTTTGTCCTGCTGAAAGAATCCCTTCCAGCACCTACCCAGTGTAACAAGGACAAAAGCTACAGATCTTGATTATTCCAGGTTATTGATGGAGTTTCCAAAGAGTAGTTTTGAAGTAAATTTTTGGATTCTGAGTCTAGTAGGTCTGGCTGTCCTCACTTCGACTAAATCAAATGCTTCTTGGGCTTCCCTGTCTAAATCATATCGTTCCTTCTGGACTTTTGGCTATATTTTATGAAATAACTGATGTCCTCTGTATCTAGGGAACAATTTGCTGCTACCAAAGGATGAACCATATGATCCATCTAATACATCTCTTCCAACTCTGTCTTTTAAGGCTTCTATAGTTTTTCCAAATATTTTTATTTTGTTCCCAAAGAATGGTTTGTATACCCAACGCCGTGTCCCATTGATATTATTCAACCTGATTAAGACACTGTGTCTCCATACAAACTTTACCACCTTAGCACTCCTACCTTCCAGACACCACCCATGCAGAAGCATTGCTCCAGGGGAAAAGTGCACAGAATTATTTCATGTTTTCCTTTTTTTTTTTTTTTTTTTGGTTAATTCCCAGAAAATCTACTTTTATTCTGCTTTGTTCTATCCCTTGTACTGCCTACCATTGTGTTCTTCCCCTTCCATGACCATAACAGACACTGTCCTGTTCCTCAACCTGCCAAGCTCACCCTCACTGGCTGTCTGCTATGTCAGCAATTTTTAGAAAATTATCTTTAGAGAAAAGCCCTATTTACACACTCAGGCATGGCTACTCTAAAGCAACATCAGTAAAATAATATCAAATCCTGGGACTGGTCACAGAAGAAATTTAATTCTAGTCCAAGTGTCTACATAGTTCCAGGTAGTTGTTTGAACCATAGTTTTACCAGCCATCCTGTATGCACCTCATCTGGGCAGCAAAATGAAAGGAACTTGCAAATGAGTTTGCTTCCCCATGTCATTTATGCATGGGGGTTAATTCTAGGTGCATTAGCATCCCATTATGAGCTGCTTTTCAGGAGACGGATCCAAAGGGAATGAAGGATTAGAGATCTGGGAGACAATCTGGCCTAGATTTCCTTTGTACTTTCCTATAAGGCTCTTCATTGGCTGCTTTGTTGCACTATTCTAGATGTATAACTCCAGGAGCTTTATTCACAGGATCTACCTTTGGGTCTCTGCAGTGTTTCAACAACACTATGGGAAAGAGGAGGAAGGTGGAAGGAAAAAAATGAACACACTTTTTCATCCTGAGAATTTGCCCAATCTCAGGAAATCCATGAGGTCGCAAGTGAATATGTGTACACACACACACCACGTACACACATCAACTGCTTTTTCTGCTTCTATAGGAAGTTGATTTTGAAATTTCCCTTCCAAAACTGGGATGGATGTTTCCAGTGTTGGGGCTTATTAAGCTCCTATGGCAGCTATTTCCAGGGCTGCTTTATCATATATTTCTTTGTGAGAGACTTTAAGAATGGCAGAGAGGCTTTGCAGCTAAGGATTTGAATTGCAACCTTTACACTAGAAGTGTAATAGGAACATTGGGGAATTAAATAAAATTATATTTTTCCTAGATGTCTGCTTAAAAAGGAAATTCAGGGTTTTATGGATGCCCCAGAGACAAACTATTACATTACATTCCTTGCAGTTCTTATTTGAGTACTGTCTGTTTGAGCACCTCAAATAGCACAGGATCATTCATAAAGAATGGGCAAGAGAGACTGTGTCCCATCAATATTTCAAGCTTGGTTATCAAATCAAGAGAAATTCATGAGTTCTTCTTCAGCTCAACATTTGCAGGTTTGATACTATTGTTTGACAGTTTAGGGATTTTCCCTCTACATTCTTATTGTCTTTAATATTTTATATAATCTTCCAGTTAGCGCTATTGTAGTATTTATGGGGGGGGGGGGTTGTTGTTTTATTTTGGGTTTTTTTGGTTTTTTACAGGGCTGCACTAACCAGTTTTCTCTTTTCTCTTTCAGCAGGGAGAAATTCACACTCATTTGCTATTTGTGGGGTGATGACATAGTGTGAAGAAGCAGTAATGATGACTGACTGATAGAAGACACCATATGTTCTCTTCATTTTTCACTGTGCTGTTTTCTGAGAGATGAATAAAACCTCAATATAAGATGAGCTTTCCTATAATATAATTTTTAAAAATTGACTTTTTTTTCCAAGTAGTTGATATAATGGGGAAAATTATAATTTTTTTTATAAAGCATTCAGATAGTATTGCTATAAATACCAGGCTCCAAATCACCGAGATAAGTAATTTCCTATTATTCGCTATTTGCCACCAGAAATTTTACATGTGTCTAAGCACCAAAAACATTACAATTAATTTCACCTTCTCCAAAACATTTTCCAGCCTTCCACAGCAAACATTCCAAAACCATAAATTGCATTTGCTTACAACTATACAGAAGTAAATAATCCCCTCCAGTTTTAAAGCAGGTGAGAATATAGACAAGAGCCTAAGTGATATTTTGTAATGTGTGGAAACCAGCAATCCTGATTATAAGCACAGTACTAGGATCACTAGATCACAACAGCAATACTAGCTTATATGCTGGGATGTTTCTTTACACTCTGAGAGTATGAGTCTGTAGAACTAATAATACAAAGGATTCCCTTCAGTAAATATTGCATTTGCTTTAACATGTTTTAATCTCAGAATAATTAGAAATCTCATTTTGTATAAATACCCAAATGAAAATATTTTATTGTTATAGCATATGCATTTGCCAAGTATATTATTTTCCTATATAATTTTTCCCCCCCTCTGTCCTCTTATTTTATTCTACCATCTCAAAATCAAGGCTTTTTGATTGTTGCTCTTCCTCCTAACTTTGTAATAGCCACTAACTAGCAACAGACTACAGCCAGAGCCATACACATATCTGCTCGTGTTATTAAGCAGTCAGTAGCAGAAACAAAGAAGTAAACAAAAGGGATTCATGTTGCCTTCTGTTCCACTGGAGACAGAGGTGGGGGAGGAAAGAGAGGAATTAATCCTCCCAAACACAAAAATAAATGCCAGAAATCATTGTTGTAAGAGACCTTATTTTTTAAATTTCCAAGAATCTTTTTTAAGTAATGGAGACAAAATTGAAGGAAAACATAATTAGGAGTCCTGCAGGGAGTGGCAGAGAACTCTCTGTAACTGAACTCAGTGCCAGGTCATTCACTTAAAGCATTTTTTCATAACACAACCTGAATAAAGAACACAGAGACACATCTGCTTACCCTGCTCAGAAAAGCGGCCACCACAGATGTAACAGGAAAGTTTCCTTATGCCATTTGAAGAGGAGTTGGCCCTTGGATGACAGAACTCTCTCTGGTCACCTGCCATAGCAACAGACATTGAGGAATGTTTTACATTTATAGTATGTAACTCAATACTCTTTCCCCAGTTAGACATATTTATTTTTGCTGTTAAAGCACCCTGCATCAAAGAATATGACAGAAGGTGCTTGAGTAAAGCAGCAATTGCAGTTTTCACATAGGGAACATGTGTTATTCTTCCTTTGAACTCCAAGCGGCACAAATGCATCTCCCCCTCGAAAGCTGTATCACCTGCACTTCTTTTTCCTATGACAATAGAATTACATAAAGTCTGATCTCAAAACTCTCAATCAAATATTCCACACATCAGCAAAGCACTTGCTTAAAGACTACAGGATTGGGTTCCTAATCAATACTTTAATAAATAACATCTACTTAGTTGGAACAATTGATTGCTGAGGAGCGGACTAAAGGTATTTCTGTTAATCTAGTCAAAGGATAAATGTCATAGTTTATTTACAAGACACACCTAGAACTATTCAGAGGGTTGTAGATAGGATCCACCTTGACACACATTTAACACCGTATGCACAGAACGTTTTAGTAAGGATGGATGGTGGTACATCAATGTAACATGTCTGGCTTTGTCAGCAAGCCCCACTGCTGCGCCCTCCAGGCTGCTAAAGCTCAGCTCCACTACTCCCTAGCAGAAAGGGCACTCCTGGGACCCACTGCTCCCAAAGGTGAAGAATAGGTGCAGACCACAGTGCATGGGGTCCTTGATGCATGGGCTCCAGAGGCACTGTTTTATCTAACACTGGTCTTTCTTGATTCCATCCAGTGGCCACTTCATTATACCCTAGCAATAGCCAGGCACACCGCAGAGGCCATTCTTGGGGATTATAGCCGTGCCCTGGTTTTGCTCTTATTAGGCCATTTATTCTGCTGCACAGTTGTGCAGGAAAAGCCTCTCACCATTTTAGGGTGGAAAATGGCCAGCAGAGAGTGCAAGAGGCACTTTCTGTGCCACCCACTCCACAGTTCACATCCCAGACTCTAGACAAGGCACCTTGGCCCCCACTGTGCCCTGGACACAGCACATCTGCTCCAATTTACTGATCAAAAGCACCATCACTTCAATTCTCTTCCAATTACTTCCACCATTTCTCCCGTTGGGGTTTGTGTTCCCAAACACCTTCTTTTGGGAGTAAGCATGGGCCGCTGATCTTCCCAACGAGTCCCAAAATACATACATATTTTCAATCACGTTGTTAAATTGCAGCCCGGAGGAGGAGATGCCCAGCAGGATGTGAGCAAAGCCTCCTGCCCCGCTCCTCCCGAAAGACACCGGCAGCAGGGAGGCAGAGGCTCCCCTCACGCCCTGCCTGGGACCCTTTCTCCCTCCCCCGCAACTTCCCGCACGGGGGTCGCAATATTTCGATCAGAGACGCCCAGGCACAAGCTCACGGTGCGGCTTCCCAGCAGGAGCTGTGCGCGCGCCTGTGCGTACACACACACACACACACACGCTTCTTTCGGCAGCCCCCAGTTCCGCACGGCGGTAATTTGCCCTTCAGACAATGCATAATTCAGCAGCCTTGAAGGCGGCCGGGGGGGAGGACGGCGCCGGGAAAACGCGTCAAACTTGAGCGGCGAACGACACCCCTGGAAAGGCGGCGGCACCGGCACCGCCCGCGCTCTCCCCGTACAGCGGCGAGGGATGATGCGCCGAGGGCGCAGCAGGGCCGGGCCACGCTCCCCGCCGGAGGCCGCCGCACCTGCTCTCGGAGGTGCGCAGCGGGGCGCGGCGGGCGCGGGGCTGGGGCCGCGGCCGGTCCGGGTCGGGTCGCGGCGGCGG
>JANHGN010021126.1:0-34829 GCA_024605025.1 Megaceryle maxima
ATAAATTATTTTAAATAACAATTACCAGTTTCCTCAAAGTTATCCTTTTCATGGTCTAGCCATTCTCCACTACAATTTTGGTAGTTTGTGAATCAATAAAAGTGCTAATCATACAAATAAATAAATACATGCATAAAATCAGTTTTGTAGCCAGAAAAATACTACAACATTTATTTCACCAAAGTTCTGAATTTTTTTTTTCACTAGTTCATGATAGCACCTTTCTTCTGCTCTTTGTTACTTTTGTTGGAACTTTGGCTTTCACAAAAGATTTTGCCTTTCACAAAGGTTTCTGTGATGTGTGAGGGCACTTTGTTGGTGTATGATTTGTTTTTGAATTTTATGGGAATAAGCATATATTTTTTAAAAAGCTAAGGGGATAAAAATATCTAAAGGGCGAAAAAAAAATTATTTAACACTAAGTCATGAAACTGTGCATATGCCACCACTTGGTAATTCCTGTGAGCAGCCTTTGCCTTCTCACCCCATCTGGCCTTAATGCAGGCTTCCATATTTCTGCAACTGCTCTGAAGCCCCTAAGATACATCTGGAAGCTATGAGGGGTGGGGAAACAACACAAAACCAAAACAAAACAGACTATAGTCCAAGTTGTTAAAACTTCATTTGTAGGTTCAGCTGCCTGTGGACACCTTGTCACATTATAAGGCATAAGCATTTTGTTCCATGACTCTATAGGAAGTGAAAGAGTCCAACTAATCCATATGCTATATAAACTATTTACACCCTTATCACAATGCAAATAAGACATGCAAAACTAGCTGTGAAGTCAGCATGCCTTTTGCTATGAACTTACTCCAAATGGGGTCAGGGATGCCCACAAGCACTTTGCATATTTTTACTATTCCATGTATTTATATATATATTTAATCTATTACTACATTTCTCTTAAAAGAACAGGACAGATTAGCAGATGGGAATCTTTCATTTGATGAAAAAACAGTGGAAAGATGAAGCTCAAGTTCTGCCACATCACTCCCCCTGTCTGTCTTCTCTCCCTTCTACTTGCATTACCCTCCTCTCCTCTTGCTTTTCAACTTATATGTGTCTCAACTATGACGTGACGTGATGTGATGTGACGTGAAATCTACTGATGGAGAGCTAGAAGAAACGAGCCTGTAATCTCCACAGACCACCCGGAGACAATACTGTGATGTAGAAAACTACAGCTTGAAAATTAAATATGCTTTACTGTGTGTACCTCATAACAAACTCCCACAATGAATGAATCTATAGATTTTAATATACTGAAGTGTTTGTACGTTTATATGAATGCAAATTTTAAGCACACCATGGGACCCAGTTAGGATCTGATTTAGCACTGTTGAAGCCACTGAAGCTTTTGATGTTCAGAGATTTGCATATCATGATTCCACAGAAATCATGAAATAGAAAATGTTCATCCAACAGCCCACTTCAGAACAAACCCACTAATTTGGTGACGCATAGTTTTTATGGGTTGAACATGAAACAATGTGAAGTTCTTGATCTTGCTTGTAACTTGCCAGTTTACTTCGATGGAAGTTACTAGATCTGTGCTCTCTTAAAGATCAGGCTCAACAAAAATAAAATTGGTTCTCTGCCTGAATCACCCAAAACTCAAAGGCTCCTTTAACAGAACACTGGCCTCAGTGGTTGGTGAAGGTGTTTCTGCATTTTTAGATACAGCAGATTTCTAAGCAAAGATGTGAATTCATCCATTTGCTTAGGGCTAGGGGGCAAGGGATTGGGAAAAAGAACAGAGCCATTTACTCTATTGCAGCTCTACATAGAGTAGTCCTGCCTTCCTGACAGGCCCACTGCATGCTGTGTCTATGAGCACTGGGATTGTCATGATAAAATCCAGTGGATGGAAAGCAGATCCGGACTGCAAGCCAGCATTCATTCGAGCATTTACAAAAAAAGGCTGAGCTATTCTCAGGCTACTCTCAGGCAAATAAAATTCATGTGATGCAGCATTTGCATAGCTTTAAATTTCCAACCATTGTGAAATTGGTCTTTGGAAAAGAAAAAACAACTTCTGTGTAAGAGAAGAGGCCCTTCCACACACAGATATAGTCTTCAAAATCAGAATACTTTTTTTCATCCAAATGTGAGACAAATCAATGTGCATTTCTGTGCAACACAAGTTCACAGACCAGTTATTTTGCTTGACTCAGAGCTGGTTTCTGCCCCCTGTTACCAGCAAAGCATACTGCTCTGGGTACTGCATACAAATTACTGAAATGAGTTTGGAGGGAGAGGGTGATGAAGAAGTAACTTACATGTGTTACATCAGCCACTAGTTAACTGTTTCTACATATTTGCAAGCCACCTTCTTGCTGGTTGAATAATTTAAGGTAAACTTGTATGAAGAAAGAGTTAGCCTATTTCCTCTCTTTAAAATGTTTCACATTCAAGCCTTTAGTTAGATAATTTAGTGAGCAGACGTTATTATCAGTTTCTTTATGTTGTCTAGAACAGCAGATGCCGCCCTGAGCTGCAACTTGGCATAAAGGAAAATCTACCTCTGTGTCAGGGCAGCCAGTATAGCCTGGACACCCATAAGGAATAATCGGTACTCTAGTAAAAAAGAGTTATCTTCAGCCCTACTCAAAGACAGATATTTTAGTGGTTTTAGCATCCTTTGGGATGATTTTAAGGAAGGCTCCCTCAGTGCTCCTGCATTTCATCATCTCTCCCTCTCATGGAAACTAAAGCACGCATTTAAAAATAGACCATCAGATTATCTGGGTAAATCATAAAGCTCAGCTTATCTCTCTCTTCCCCTTCAAAATATACAATTTATTTTATCCACCAGCTCAGCAGCGTGAAGCCATGAATAATCCTGTTTGTCTCAGTAACCCCATTCTTTTGATTGTTCCTGTGTATCTCCATCATGTGCATGTATGTCATGCTGGGATGTGTGTGTCTGTGTAAGCCTGTAAGGAGGAAGAAGAAATTCACAGTTCTGGGCGCAAAGGTGTGTACAATTCTGGTTATGGCTGTGTTTATGCTCACACCAACTGTGTGCATCCTAGGATCACAACACAGCCTTACACAGACATAGAGAATAATACCACGATTCAGCAGAAGTAATGTACTAAATACTTCAATTATGCATTAATTTGTTGTTTAACACCAATCTAGACCCCAGAACCCATGTGCTTCTCCTGAGGGCAGACATAATCAATGCAACACGAGGGAGGATACAAAAATTTTTCAATCTCTCTTTCTCAGTGCTTCAGAGGCAAAACATAATGGAGCCCCGACTCCCAGCCCCAGCGTTTCCTATATACGCATCTCATCCACCCCCCTGCCAGTGTGGCCCATCAGGCCACGGGATCCGGAGAAAGCCCTGCAGGGCTATAAATAGCTACTCGGGGGGGGGGGGGGGGGGCAGCAGCACGTTTCCAAAGATGCTTGCTGCAGAGGGAGGTTTTGCTGGATTAATTTGGAGGGGAAAGGGAACTGCTAGGTAGTTCACTGACATACATAAAGCAGGTAATGTCTGTGGAGAGGGGGCTGCAGCTTCCCTGGGGAAACGGAAAGGGGACTAACTCGTTCGCTGGAAGAACAGAGATGGGTTTCCCCCTTTGTGTGTCCCACCTATTTCTTTTTTTTTTTTTTCTGCAGACCGCTCCCCAAGACGGGCTGTGGGCACGAATAAGATGGAAGAATGTCTCTTCCATGGATGGAAGAGACAGCGAGGTTACGAATCAACTCGATTGAAGTGTTATTAGCACACACAGCTTATTGTCTACACCACGTTTGTACCGATTCAAACGGTGTTATTTATACGCACTGGATTTGCACCGACTGTGCATGCGGTGCTCTTGAACCTGCCCCAGCGTGGAAACGGTAGTTCTGGCTCCTCTACCGTCTCCCCGTTTTTCTTCGAGAGACAAAGCCAAGAGGTCCCGTCTCCCAAGAGCTGACCTGTCCCCCGCAACTGCCTCACGGAAACTTTCGGGAATCACGCACACCGCCTGAAGCACAGGTGCGTCCTCGCCCCTTCCCCGACGGGGACACACTGGGCATTTCCCAGTTGTCATCCCGACCAGCTGCGCAGGGGGAGGCATGGAGCCTCCGCCGCTCCTCGGGAGCGCGCTCCGCGCCGCTCCGCGCCTTTTCGCTCTTCCCCGCCCGCCGGGCACGCACCGCCCGGCTGTGCAGTGCTGCAGTGCCCAGCCCAGCCCGGCCCAGCCCTCTCTCACCGTCCTCCAGAGCCGCTGCCGCTTGGCACTGACGGAGGTGGCGGTGACGATGAGGTGGGAGACGGATACCACCAGCCCGAAGACGATGGCCAGCAGGGTCCGGACGGGCAGCAGCGAGTAGGAGACGAAGGTGACAAGCATGAGTTGCCACATGCCCTGCTCGGGGGTGCTGGGGGGCTCCATGCCGTAGGCGCCGAGAGAAAAGGGGCAGCAGAGGAAGGAGAAGGTGAAGCTGAAGAGCAAGGTGAGCTTGACGATCTGCTGCAGTTGGGTCACCTGCAGGTACTTGACATTGGTGACAATGAAGAGCGAGAGGAAGATTATGCAGTGCACCGGGTGCGAGCCTTTAGAGATAGTCAGGCTAGGGCCGGAGAGCAGCTCCACCAGGGCCAGGCTGGCGGTGAGCACGATGAGGACGGCCAGCGCCTTGAGGGTGGACGTCTGCTCCAGCTTCAGGTTGTAGCTCTGGAAGAGAGCCTCCAGCTCCTTGCAGTCAAACTCATCCTCGCAGGCGATGGCATCCAGCAGCAGCAAGGGAGGTGGGTCTCCCAGTCCAGCTCCTGTTCCCGCCGCCGCAGCAGCCGGCGGGGAGCAGCAGCAGTGGCAGCACTTCTTCCTCTTGGTCTTGACTTTCTGAAACGGTATTTCCTCCATGTCAGTGCCATTCATAAACCTCGGGGTAGAAATGCTCCTCCTGGTGCTTCCTGCTGCCGCTTCTCCGCCTCGCTGCTCATCAAAGAGAGGGGGACTGCGATCAGGAGCCGCCGCCGCCCGCCCACCGGCAGCCCCCGCCGCCGCAGATCCCCGGACGCGGGCACCGGGCGCAGTCCGCCGGCCGCAACCCGCGGCGCCGGCGAACGCCCCCCCTCCGCTGCCACCAAGGAGCCGGGGATGGCTGGGACAGCGGGAGGAGAGCCTCACTCGTGTTAATATGCCAACCTTCCTGCCTGCCTGTCTCTCTCCCCTCCACCCTCCTCCTCCTCCTCCTCCTTCTCCTCCTCCTCCTCCTCCTTCTTCTCCTCCTTCTTCTTCTCCCCTGGTGCTACAGGGATGTTAATCTCTTAATGACACCAAAACATCATCCAAAGGTTTGAAATCAAGCGGAAGGAGGGGTGCGGGCAGAGGGCGGGTGGAAGCTTAGAGAAGGGGAGTGGGGAATAATCAACAGGCGGGTCGCCCTACGGATAGTCCTAACGGGAGGAGTAGGAGCTACGGAGAGCTTGTGGCAAAGGGGCTTCTGGGGGGAGTGGGCAACATTTTAATAAAACGTAAACAATAAACAACGACAAGGAAAAACACACACACACAAACCCAACCAAAACCAAAACACCAAAAACAAAACACAACAACTCCCCCTAAAAAAACCCTAAAAAACAGCCAGAAGAACCCACAACACGCGAAACCAGCTAGGGGTCTGGGCTAAGAGGAGAAAAAGTGGGTAGAGAGGCCGGAGAGAAAGGAGGCAGGGCGATCCCCTTCCCGCGTCCGAGAGCATCTCACCGGGGCTGGGGAGTGAGAGACGCCTGCGCACCGCTCACTTGGGAAGCCGGACACGTTCCACGGCGGGGCCCGGCGCCTCGGGACCCGCGGGGGAACCGTCCGCACCCTGTGCTGCGCCCGGTGCCCCGCTCCTCTCCCCATTGAGGGCCCAGGGCTTTCCAGCTACACAAGCTTTTGGGCTGCTGCTGCTGCCCAACAGGCTTGTGTTGCTCTCCTGTCTTTACATCTATTTAAATATATATAAATATACAGAATCTAAATATAAAGACATAGCAGTACCCGTAAATATACATACATATGTAAACATATGAAAAGATACATAAATTTATAAATGTCAGTGAAGCCTGCTTCCTTTGAGAAATAAAGTCTATCTGCCTAAATAAACATGATTTTACTAGTTTCACCTTCTAGATGGTGAAGCAGTTGGAAAAAGTGTAGTGAATGAGAATATCTTCAAGAAGAACATGTTTCTGTGTGCACTTCTGCCTGTCTGGGAGTACAAATCAGTTAGTGACTGTGGAGGGGTACCTTTCTGACAGAAGTTAATTACCATCTCACATAAAATTGCACATGGTGCTTCATCATAAACTTGACTTGGGAGTCTATGTGTTGTCTTTGAAAAATATGTTCTGCCTATAATGCTGCTACAACATACCGCTATTACCAAGTTGCCACCAAAGTATAATACAACACACTTTTCTGTAACCATAGCATGTATTTTTGGGATTATGAGACTGATTCCAAACTCACCAAAGGCTAAAGAAAGGACTCCATGTTTCTTTTGGCATTGAATCCAGCATTTGTAAGAATCAGGACTTGGAAAGAGTCAAAATAGTAGACTTTAATAGATTATGAACTTTTTCCTTTTTGAAGATAGTGCAGGAATACTTTCCAGGATCAAAGCAGAATGGGTATTTTGAATATCCGGTTGCTGATTTTTGCATCAGTGTTGTCAGATTCTGGTTCTAAATTTGGGTTGAAGAGATGTAAAATCAACAGCACATAGGGGGGATTCTTTAAGATTTGTTACATCTGTGAATGATGTTATACTTCACTTATGAATAGTAAAATAGCTTTAAAAAAATATCTAAAGCAATATTTTTTTATATATTACTATTTTAGTATTTTATGTTGGTCTTAGTATTCCAAACTCAGTATGCAGTTATTCTTTAGAACCTGTACAGACCTTATTAGGAAAAGGACATGAATCAACATTGCCTGAGTTTGTGTGTTATAGATTCAAAATATTTCACACTTGAGACAATTACTGTTACTTACTCTGTGTTCATGGGATGCCACTCATGTTGGTTTCCTAGACTGTGATTTAGACCTTCAAACACTTCAGAACTGTAAAAATAGCCAATATTTAGATTTCTGTAACTTCCTTCAGGATGAAAGTAAAGGGATTGGATTTACTGGCCCAAGTCCTGGAAACAGGAAATGTTGTTTGGCTGAAATTAAAGTTAAGCTAAAAAAAAAAAGGCTTCCTTTGTTTTGCAGTATCTATAGTGTGTTTGGAAAGCTAATAAAATTCATATCCTTGTCCACTTTGGTGCATAAATTCTCTTCACTCACACATATATTAGACAAATACACACTGTAATATTTTCACCTGCCCTCAGCTTTCTTCTGAGCTTATATATCCTGAGGGATAAATTAATATTTCACATCTCACACTGCATAAGAGGTGGCACCTAGCTGCCCAGCCCTAGGAACAATCCACTGAAAGAGTTGTCATGCTGGCAGTTATCATTTCTTTCTTCTGTCTCTCAGCTTGCTGCTGGTAAAATGGAAGGTAATTCCCTACAAGGCACCCCGTGGTTTAGATTATTTTCACACTTCTTAGAACCTCAGGTTGCATTGGTTAGTACACACAGCAGAGAAGACCCATATGTATGAGACATACAAATCTCCATTCTTATTAGATCAAAGAGAAGCAGTGAACTGTTGAAACTTCATCTACCATAGACACTGTAAGAATATGGTAATGACACACAGTGATCAACAAAAGTCTTCCATCTTTTATGCACTTTTTCACTGCACAGGGCAAGTACATCACCTGTATAATGGAAAGCCCAATTTTTACCACCTGATGTCATAAATATAAAGAAGGAACCTCAGAACTTTTGTCTGAAACAGACATCTTATTAAAGCAAATAACTAACTATAAATCTGCTGGAATGCACTTGGCACAGGGCTGTGTTTTCTGACCAAATTTACCTACTGCAGATGACAGAAGTCTGGTTGGGGTTTTGTGAGCTATGAACAACACTTTGTGGTCTGAAGTGCACTTCTGGTTCATTTCTAAGGAAGATACGTGGTTGGTTTTGATATATAATGCCCTCAAATTTCTGGATTTTGGCCAGATACAAGCCAGCTATTCCTGCCGAATGTCTGCATTTGTAACCAGAGACTACTCTGGGAATAAGTGTAACATTGACAGGAAAAGGTGATTAGAGCTCAGATTTATCACCATTTGCATTGAAAAATCTAATTGTTTTTTCAGTCTTTTCCTAAGAGGCCAGCTGACTTGTTTGTTTGAATCAGTGGAAGTGGAAAAGATTTCTTCATGGAGAGTTGGGCAGTCTATGGATCTAGATTACACTAAGCAGAAATCTCTCTACCTGTTACTTGACCTTAGTTATAGTCTTGAATTAAAGGGCTACTCAGAGTTTCAGAACATCTGTTTTTATTTGCTTTATGCATATAGACTATCCATTTAATAATTATTTATTTTTCACTGTCCATCTTATCTTACTTTATTGAACTCAGTACTTCTTTTTGGTACCTCCTGCTTTTTGTATCTCCCCATCTTCAATGGTTTCAAACACTCACTTCCTGATGCACTGGGTGGAGATCCTCTTTGGAAGCAATATTTCTCATAGAACTAGAGCTTTCAGGATCATGACAATTTTAGAATTAGGCATCATCAGAGTTTGGCATCAGTAGAATTTTTGTGTTGGGTTAATTTTTATCTGAATAAGGACTGGAAAGATCTTAATCTTTTATCCATATTTAGTACTGCCTACTTGTAACAGAATGCCATGCTCTATAACCTGAGACAGGGATAGAATTTTTTTTTCTTTCTCACCACCTCTGACAGTAAGAGTAAGGACTCTGCATAAAGCTATTGAGAAATTTCTGCAGACTCATTCTAGCGGGCACAGACTGTTAAATGCTACCACAAAAAAGTGTCCAGTGAGAGAAGAGCAGTGATGTGGGCAAGATAGAAAAAGTCCTGCAGAAAACGGTAGGAATGGACAGGCTTAAACATAAAAAATCAACAGTCTTTCTCTCTTGGATGTCTGAAATATATTTACAGGGTTGGTTTTTTCCCTAGATTTTGAGGAAAACCAAGGTTTGAAAAATGTGAAAGTATGTTTTTACAAAACATACACAGATTTCATGGAGTGTGGGGACTCCATTGCATTCTTATTTCTAGAAATAATGAGTAGCTTTCTGTAAGGCTACTGAAGTACTGTCTGAATGGATCTCATGAGCATCATAATAACTGTTACTTAAAATTAATTTTTATTTTAAAGTTTAGATTTATGTTGCATGCATTCTGAAGGAGAACAAATAAAACAGATAGTTCTGATATATACAACTTCCACTATTAAACAACTTTAGCTGCAAGTTTCAATTCATCTCACTAGTGAATTTCCTACTATACAGCTGAAGTAAATGTTGCCCAGCAACAGTTAGTGAAAGCCTTACACCAGCTACAAGTTCAGTTGTTAGGAAACATTAGCATTTAACCCCAACACTGTTCTCCAAAACAACTTGGCTTAAACTTTTCCTTTGTGCTTCTTCATATAAGAACCAGTTTTAAGAGACAAGCAATTACCTAAGGCACCCAGAACAGAGATTAAGTCCTTCAAGGATAAATTTAGGTTATAACACTAATCACTCAATGACTAATCTGTGCCTTAGCATGTCACTTCTAACAAGCACTTCTGCTCACTCAGTTTCCTTTGGACAACACAACATTTTTACACTCAGACTATTTTAATCACAATTCTATCTGCATATAAGTCCATTTAATTGTATAATCTATTGGAGAAAAAGAAATCAGATGAGAAGAAAATTACATTAAAGTTCTTGACCTCAAGTCGCTTGTCAGACAAGACTGCTGCTGAAGCAATTAGGAGATTTGACTGAAAAATAATATGGTGGAAATATCTAATTTGCCAGCAGAGAATGGGGATGGGTTTTCCCCAGTCCTCTGCTAAGCAGAGAGTACAGACATTAAGAGCATTTGAATCCTTTACCTCTATCTTCTATTCTAAGCATTCCAGGAGAGCATGAGACTTCCGTGACCTACTGAACTTCTATATTAGTACTAATGAATCTGTCTAGTGAGCAAGCAGTATACTCTTCAGCCAGCATGGATTTATAGCAGGTCAGCTGTATTCTTCCACTTTCTGACAAGTCATTCATTTTCTCCATCAATCAGTACTGCTTCAACTCTGATTTATGTATTCTGCATCCAAAATTAAAGCCATCTAAAGATTATTATATAGGCAAAATCTAAGGAAAGAGGGTCGGTACATTTTTATGAGGAATTTATTGACCATTTCTTTTATGATGTCTTTATGATGTAAGCCACAGTTCTCAGGAGCTTCCCCAGATACCACACCCCATCTGACCATGCTCCTGTCTCATCACTCTCTACTGCATCCTCCCTGTTACCTTAGGGAAATGTCAGGATCTTCCCTTCAGGATTTTGTGGATGGTAACAGCATGGAAATGACACAGGAAAAGTTTCAAAGCTCCTTCAAAACAATTTGTTGCATACTTTGCCAAGGGGTATACAACAGTGAATCATAGAATATAGAATAATAGAATGGTTTGTCTTGGAAGGGACCTTAAAAAAACCAACAGCAAAACCAGGAATCACAAACCACCTGCAAAATCTATACAGCACTCACACCATCGACTTCTATTATTTTGATTTAGATGTTCAAGTTAGAACCTACTCTTTTTTAGTGAAGAATAGTGTGCAAAAGATGCAGCTACTCTCAGTTGGCTAGGAACATTCTGGTACACCTCATGGTGTAATGCATCTTCATGCAGAGGCACCAGGTCAGTTACCTATGTGACTGCACATTACATAGCCTTGCACTTGTGTCAGAGCTTACTATCTTAGGCTTCACACTATGTTTATATGGTTGCGCAGTAACCAGGTCTGGAGGCAGCTGGTTCAGCACTGCCCTGGGATCTTTGCACTGCAGTATGGTGACTAGAAATATCACATTAGCTTGCAGCAGCTGACAACCTTTTGCCTTCTTTTCTTTGAGTAAGGCAGATCTTTCAATACATTTATATCCTTAGAATCACATTCCCATCCAAGGCCAGGATATAGCCCAAGCAGTTGTGCTTGATTATTTGCTTCAATAAAGCTATTATTTTATCTTTCCTGGTCATCTTGTTTAACAGACTTTTTCTGAGCCAACTCTACAGTTGATATCTTACAAACAACACAATTATATAAAGCCAGATCTGTTCTCGGGCAAAATACAAATATTCTGAAGTTCCCACAAGTTTCCTTCTGCAAATCCTTTCAGAAAAAAACAAAGAAAAGAAATTAAACCCAACCCTTCTCTCCCAACATCTTGGTACTTGGCCATGCAACACAACAATAAAGATTTCCCAAACCATTTAACAGATTTGGTAGCTATTTCTGTTATACAGATGATCTGATTGACCACAGCATTCCTAAAAATTCCTTATCTGTAAAAATGTACTTAGAAAAATTGAGACCACTTGGAAGAAAATATTTTTAATTCTTCTTGCTTCCATGTCAATCATTCAATTCTCATTTTAGGAGTTCTGCAAATGGTTAGCATCAGGGCTTTGTCAGTGTTTGACAACATTACATGGCTCTGATCCTGTTCCATGAAATCAAGGGAAGTTTTGATATTAACTACAGTTACATAAGCTCTGATATTATAACCATGCTGCTTATTTCCCAAGAAAGGTTCTTGTTTCTCTTTATATTCATACTGCAATTTTCTAAGGTAAGAGCATAGCTCTGTTCAGAGCCTATAGTGTTCTTGTTTGCCTAATGAAATGTAGCTGCATTTCGGAGTGTGTGAAAGGACAAGCATTTTGCCTAGTGTAATCCCTTGAAATACTTTGAAAAGGAAAAGCCAAGATAAAAACAAAAATAAAACCTGGAAACATAGCTGAATTCCACAGTTCATTCCTAGCCATATTTCTGATAGATTACTTTTAAAAAAATATACATTAAATAATAATTCATATTCACCAGATCTGGTGTCCTATTTTTCTCATCTCTAAGTTATACTGAACACCTATTCATGATGAGTTATGCTAAAACATGATATTATTACTGTTTATGAACTAGAAGTTTAGTAAACATCTTGTTGTTGTGGTGGTTTTATGTTTTGGTTTGGGGGTTTTGTTTGTTTGGGGTTTTTTGTTTGTTATAGTTTTGGTTTTGGTTCTGGTTTGTCTGGTTTTGTTTTTCTTAATCCTGTGTATGTTTTCCTTATGTCAAGTTTTCCTTCTTGGTAATATTCAGGATGGGCTATGCTATGACTTCCCATAACACTGCACTCATTAGCAGTTTTGTAAATAGCTTCTTCAAGTGCCAGACTCTGGGGTCCCTTCTGCACTTCTGATTTAGGTAGAACTCCACACTGATTTCATTTGAGAGTTTCTCTTGAGCGAGGGTTCTAAAAGCTTGTGCATTTTCATTTGCAGAGCCTCCTGTCAAAGAGTGAAAAGTACACAGACAGGATGAATTAAACAACAGTAATAAAAATCAATCTATTTCTAGTCAGTTCCCACTGGAAGAAAAAATTGCTCTTTTATACTAATTGTAGTGTTTTCTGATGATAACTATGAACTAACAGTAGTTTCAAGACATAACATACTACAGACAACCAGTGCGTTCCCTGATAGTGCTTGCAATTCATCTCTGAAGTGAATACAGATATAGTCCTTTGCTCTTTTCAGAAACCCAAGGAAAGAATCCTCCAAAACAGTGGAATTTTAAATAAAAATCTTAATTATGTTTTTCAAATAGGAAGATAAGCTTGCTACAGAAGGCTAAGTGGCAGAAGACACTAGAGATTGACCTCCTGTAATAACCCCTTGCAAAGACCAGAGTACCCAGAACAGATATTAAAATGCTGTTCCACTTGATCTTCACCAAGGATCAAGATTCACTCTATTTTATATCTAATCTATGTAATGAGATTCTTCATGTAAGTCCTGCAACTAGTAACAACTAATTAGGTCAAATTAACAGCACATATGCTACTGGATCTATTTTGAGTTTAAACCCTTAAGATGGAGATACCCTCCTCTTTAAAGGTAACAACTATTGGGTGTTAAAAAGACAAATTTATGTTGTGCTGTGTTTGCTTTTCTTTTAGTCAGACCAACATTAAGCTCAACATTAAGACAGATTTCCGGTGGCCTTCACTGTGATATTCATTTTCTTGTCACCTGTGCTCTGCTTTCATCCTATACAATTTACATAAACCTGTATAATGCTATTTAGCTTATGCCCCACTGTTACTATAAATAGATGAACTGGAAATTCAGCTTAGTAAAGCAACTTAATTCTTTTTTTGCCTCATTCTTTCTTCCTGCTTAAACACTCTGCATGTGTTTCTGTGCATGAAGGTGTGAAAGAGAGATTGTGTACTCAAAACAAATTTTAAGAGATGTTATGGTTCATATAAATGATTAGGGGAAACACATTTTTCTGAGCTGATGCAAAAGTAGGTGCCTCATGTAAGACAAGCTGAGAGTTGTGTAGTCAGGTGGTGATGTTACTAAGACTACATCTCATACCTTTCACATATAGCTGTCCTTGTTTGTGTTTTCATTTACTTGTTCAACGCCGTTTGCTTATTAGTCAAGATTACAGTTGAAAATTAGGTTGTTTCTTTAATAATCTACAAATGAAATTAAAAATCTCATAGAATATAGAATATCTCTACTTAGAAGGGATTCATAAGTATAATCTCTTTTTCTTTTTTAAACAAAAATTAAAATGATGCTTAGATTTTGTGTAAAAGTAGGCATTTTTTCTCACAAGTTTTGTTCGCAAGAATGATAAAAAATACAGTAGTTTAAATATAGATCTGTATGCCTAAAACTTAATTGTATATTTGGTACAGCTATTTTTACAGCACCTTAGCAGTTAATCCCTGAGAATGCTTCCTGTCCTCAGCAGACATAGCACTTTAAAGCACAGAAACACATTCCTTTTTAAAGAGAGATTACCATTGTTTTTAACAATAGACTGAGTTTTTAGAAACCTGACTACATCTGTTATAGACTGAGTCTTATCCTTTAGTCTGAAATATATCTTATTTCTCTAAACAAGGTTAAGTGCTATTTTTCTTTCCCTAATCCTGCTTAGCAAATCAAAGCAGTAGTCTGGGCAGTTTAAATATTCCAGTTAAATGGGAGAAAGGTCACTACAAGATTACTGAAAAGGTATCAGGTGATACTAAAGGGCAAATGCATTTTTTTTAAAGGATTTCCTAAAGGCTATCCAAAGGATTTTAGGGTATACAAGGCATTACTAATATTAAAATAAAAAATCTGTAGGAATTTTCAGCTACCATCATAGTGATGAAAGCTGTGTTTATTTTTGAAAGTAGGCTTTACAGCTTTTTCCAGCACTGAAGTACTCTTTTGGCCCCTCACCAGACTCACTGGGGGGCACTTCCACTTCCTTTAGTCCCAAGTGCCACTGTGCAGTGCCCTGTGATGAATTCTGCCTCTTGGTGTTCAGCTCTGCTCATTACACCTAATAAAAATTGCCCTGGTTTCAGGGGAAATGTGTCCTACAACACTGAATCCAGAGGTTAAGGAAGTCAACTGGATATTTTCTGTCAGCTCTACAGGGTCTTATGCCTGGCCTATAACTTTGGGATCCTTACATTCAAGACATATGTGTCACTGATGGACCTGTTTGTTGAGATTTACAACAGACTATGCAGTCAGCAAGCTGCTTATGGAGGTCAGTGCGTCACCAAGACCAACTTACCCACCAAGCAAATACCAAAGAGAAATGGTCTGTTAACTAAGCATTCCAAAATGTCACCTATATGTAATTATTTGGTTTTCTCCAAGAGCCCCAGGGGACTTTCTCTAAGGACGTAGTGGGAAGAGATTGCAATGATAATCCAGAAAGTGATGAGAACATTTTCTGAGGATGCAGGTATACACCATCTCACTCACCAGTATATACTGGGGCCCACTCATCTGGAAAGCAGCTTGGCAGAAATGGACCTGGGGGTCCTGGTGAACACCAAGTTGAGCATTAAGACAGTGATGTAGCCTCAGGGCAAAGAAGGCTAATGGTATCCTGAAATGTACTGGGAGAATTTCTGCCAGCAGGTTGAGATGATCCTTTTCCTCTGCTCAGAACTGATGAGGCCACACCTGGAGTACTGTGTCCTGTTCTAGACTCCACAGTACCAGAGAGATATGGACGTACAGAAGAGAGTTCAGGGAAGGGCCCCAAAGAGCATTAAGAGACTAGAGCATCTCTCCTGAGAAGAAAGGCTGAAAGATGTGGGCTTGTTCATCCTGGAGAAGAGGAGGCTCATGGGTGGATATTATTAATGTGTATAAATACCTGAACGGAGGGTGCAAAGAGGACAGAGCCAAGCCCTTTTCCATGGTGGCCACTGACAGGACATGAGGCAATGGACATAACCTAAAATACAGGAACACCAGAAAACACTTTTTTACTGTGAGGGTAACTGATCAGTATCACAGGTTGCCCAGAGAGGATGTGGAGTTGTCAGCCTTGGAGATAACTCAAAATCCCCGTGGGCACAGTTCTGGGTAACCAGCTCTAGGTGGCCCTGCTTGAGCAGGAGGGTTGGACTAGATGACCGTCAGAGTTCCTTTACAATATCAACCCTTCTGTGATGCTGCAATTCTGTGATATATGGGAAGGAGGCTGCAAACCATTCTGGCACAATGCCACTCCAAGTGGCAGGCTATGTGCAGGAACAGTCACCTCTATTTTCTACATTGTGTTAAAGAAGAAAAAGAGAAATTATTGAGTTCATCAAAGAAAAAGCAGATTGGATGATGTGAGATCTGCCCTAAGAAACATATCTAATGGTTTCAAAATATGAAAGTATAACTGCATCTTCTAATACACTTGATCCTGCAGGGGTTAGATATATTACCAGAATTACAGAACAATTAAAGGATTAATTACTTTAGAGATGCTAGCTGGGCATACCTACGACTTGGGTGAAAGAGAAAAACCTCAACTCTGTCAACACTGATGTAGTTCTGAGAAAATGAGTGAAACACCCCAAGTCCCTAGAAAATATGCCAAAATAAAAGACATATAGAAACACTGTTTTAGCACTCAAGTTTATGCAGCAGTTGAATGGGAGATTTGAGGACTGCAATTTATGTTTAGGATTTAATTTGGTTGCCTAGATCACTCATGGGATCTGACCTAAACTGCAAAAATTTATGTGTAAGGGCAGAGAAATAAGAAAACTGTGCACTGTCAAGATGACCTTCTTCACAGACCTTTAAATAGTCTCCCTAGAAACAATTCCATAGCATAGCTTTTGAAAGTTTTTATGTGCAATGATATGATACTGTAGCCTTTGCATTTTTCATAGAAGTGAGTATTATTTCCTCTTTTAAATATTTTGTGGTTTATGGAACTTGCATACTCACAATACTGTTTTTTTTCATTCACATGATTAAACTAACAAAGCAATTAAGGAAAGGAAATGTGAACAGCATGAGCTACTATTCACCCACCATATCATGATTTGGTAGCATCCTTGCATGTGCCTCATATTATTGTGTCCTTATGATTTCAGTGAAGCTCTTCAAAGACCCTTTACATTTAATGTTTCTCTTCACCTTATATAGTATTTCAATTACACACGGTAGATGAAATGCCCTTCTAAAATTTCACTATTTGAAATGGATCAACCTAGCTTTTGAATAGATTTTCAAAATCTATTTATCATCAAGGGGAACTTTTTTTAACCTAAGGAGTTTTTTGCATGCATTTATTGTAATGAGTACAAGCTATTATGCACATCATAATATAAAGCAATTCAGCTGGTGTTATTTTCATAAATATTTAAAAGCTGGCACACCTACAGTGTAGTCTAGGGATATTCAAGTAGAGTCATCTTATAAAAGGGAAAAGCTATGTGATCTTCATCCAAATAAACTTGGTTAAAATAGTTTAGATTACACACTTGAGCTTTATTTTGATTTATCAGCTTAAACTCAGGTTTAGAGATAATCAGAATAAAAATCTAAGACATCTTCACTGCTTTAACATAGACCAGCTTATTCACTTTTAATTTAGAACAAGTTTTTCTCCCACAGTATAAACACAGTTTATATGGAATACACACATAACACAACTCCTAGGGGACTGCAACCACAATGCAGTCTTGGACAAATCTTTGATCACCTTATCTACTGAAAGATGTTCCTGTCCATGGCAGAGGGGTAGATGATCTCTGAGATCCCTTCAAACTATTCTATGATTTTGTAATCAGCAAATACAGTATCACATTGCGTACCCTGTATCTGAGGGTGGGAATCACAACAGGCATACTTGGGAAATTGAACCTTTGCAGAATTGTGTTGAGAGAAATGTGAAATATGAATAGAAATACTGTATTGAGTCAATTGCTCCAAAAGGACTTCCTTTTCTATTTGTCCAAAAGTAGTGTTCACTATCAGACCATGATCTTTTTTTTTTTTTTTTTCCTTGTATTTGTAAACTTCATCTGGCTAGATCCATTTTAAAATAAATTTTTTCCCCCAAGATAAGAACAGAGGGCATGAGTTGAAGACCCTTTTGGTTACCTTTTTAGGTGTCCCTGTTTATTGGACACCCAAGTCTATACAGCCTTGGACAGGAACTGAAAACTCTTTTTAATCACAAACATGTCAATAAATGGAGCAAAGTCCTTTTTCTGTCCTTCCTGTTTGGTATCACTGTTGTCTCCAGTAGGAAACTAACCTAGTCTGTTGGGAGCATTTGTGAAAGAAATAACCTTATGTATATTTGATGTGGTTGTTAAATGGTATTGAGCTTATCATTTGTAAATCACTGAAGCTTGCCTCTATTTCATGTATCTGGGTTTGGGGCCTAAAGGTTTATTTTAATGGCCCATTAAACTTCCACCTGGCTGTTTTGTTTCTTACACTTATCTATTTGTGTGTCCATTTGTAGATTTTCTAAAGCAGGTAAAAGCACGTGGTCCTTTCCATGATCCACTTAAGGTCACTGCAACTGTTACCCATTTAAAATATACAAAGGACTCATGGTGACAAGCAACTAGTTCAAGGTAATTAAAGGGTAGAATTCCTCTTCTGCCTTTGCTTTTACATCTAGAATTAACGAACTATAAGCATAACAACAAATTATAGCTTCATAGGAATGATTTGAGTACAAAATGTAACAATAATTTATTTTTTTAATCTTGGGGAAAAAAGGTCTTAGAGCATTGTTTACTTATACAAAAATGTTAGCATTAAACTACAGCATTATTGTAGGTATTATTCTTTAGGTTTCATTACTTGTGGTTTAATAATACCAAAAATAATATCATAGAATCATCGAATTATTGAATGGTTTGGATTGGAAGGAACCTTTAAAGGTCATCTAGTCTAATTCCTCTGCAATAAGCAGAGGTATTTTCAACTAGATCAGGTTGCTTTCCAGGGATGGGGCATCTAATACCTCTCTGGGAAACCTGTTCCAGTGTTTCACCACTCTCATTGTAAAAATTTCTACCATAAGCATATGTTTCATCTACAAGGAATGTCTGTTTTAGGATTCTTTTTCTGACAAACAAACAAACAAACAAGAACAAAACCAAAAACAACAACAACAAAAAACCACCAAAAAACAACAACAACAAAACTAACAAAAAAAATCCCCCAAAGATTAAAAAATCCTTAATCTCAAAGCAATTGTTTACAAGATACTATACTTATGAAGTGAAACAAAGCTGATTTTCATCTGTGGCTTTACAAGGAATTTCCTTTATGTACAAGCTCTCATTTTCTGTTTCATTGCTTGCTAGAAAAATGCTTACCCTGTCTCAATGAGCATGATAGGCAAGCTACCCATCACATGTCTAACTGGTTACATATATAGTTTCTTAAAACCCAAAATTTAATCTTATTTCTGGTCTATTTAACCACATGCTATCAGCTTTTGTACTTCTACTTGGTCACATGAGTAGTGTCCTGGAAAACTTCACAGTTGACTACTCAGCTTTTATTGGTGATCCATCCAGTCTTGAATTATCAGAAGTACAAATTGGTGAAATAACCACATCACAGTTGAAAAAGTAATAGATGAGCTAGGAGTTACATTAAGCTTTCCTGCTTACCGCATTGGGTTAGTTTACATCTCATCTAAAATATTGTTTTTCAACTAACTCTGAATGGCCACTAAGCACAAAGGAAGTGTAGTAATGTATGTAGCACCAGCAGTACACCTGCTACTTGAACAGTATGATGGATCCTCAAACTGAAGATTTTAAGGTCAACATAAGCAAAATTCAAGCAAAGGATTTTCCAAGATGGTCTGATTTATCCTCTGTCTGTTCCTGCTCAGCCCTGCCCAAGACTAACCTTTCCAATCAGTAAAACATTTATTTGGAATATATACTAATATTGCTTATCTTCTCCACTTTAACCCTAATCCATTTACCTCTTTCTATACCCAGTTAATCAGTATTACTTTTCAAAAGAAAGATCCTTCTCTGTTGACATAACAGGTATACAGATAAAAACCTTTTTTTTTTATCTTAGACTTTGTCTGTTCCACTTGAGATGAACATTTCAGTAGCTTTTGAACTAAGAGACTGTCAGTACCAGTTCAACAACCACATCAACAGCAATAGTTGTGCTGATACCCTTGTCAGAAAAGAACGCACTGAATTTGTCATTTTCAGCTGCACATAAATCCCCACCTCTGAGGTTTCTATCTGTTGGCCTGCCATTTTCGTACAGAAGAATATACTTGCAAAAATCTAGTTACCTTTGAAGAGACAAGCATGGTCCTCATCCTCTGAACAACAAGCAACTTGCTCAAGAAACTATGAAAAAAACTTCTCAGTGTCAAATTCTGTAATACTAACCGAACCTAAAACCAGCCTAAAATACAGATGGGCAACATTTGCGAACATTCAGGCACAAGACATGAAGAATTTATGCAAAATTTGAATTTTCATGAAGCTGTAAAGAAAACAGGAAGAACACAATCTTTGGAAAACTTTTAAGTGGTTTAGAAAGGTTTTGGATCAGATCTGGAGAAATGGTCAGACTGATACCTTCTCAAGTGCATCTGAAACATCAGAAGGAAGCTTGTTAGGAAGTTCAGCAAAACATTTAGGCATTAAGGGAGAATATAGGTATGGTCTGGGTAGTTTTGAAAGTTATGAGAAGCACAGCTAACAACTGGAAATCATTAGAAAAAATACCTCTCAGATGAAAGAAGAATTGGTTTGAAACAAAAGTAGGTTTTGTTAAAAATGTGTGAAACCATTGAACAGTAATCAAAAATAGGGCACTGGTGACTTTCAGAATATAAATTTAACTAACATCTCTCTTCTGATTTTAACTTGGAAACAGAAAGATTTCATTTCCACCTCCACATAGGAGCTGCTTACAAGACCTATCCACAACAATGAAACTCATGGAATATCATTTTGAGAGAGGTGATTCTGAAGAAAAAAGAAGAGCTCTACTGTAGTCCAAAAAATATTATACATATTGACTGGAGGACACTATTTGTGCAGTGTTCTAAATCTCTGTACATATCAGAATGGTTGCACTTCTTTATCACAGACACAACTCATGGGGTTGGTTTTTTTTTCTAACCTGCTAGGTAAAATTCCAAGTGCAAATACTCTGGCTTTTGGAAACATTTTTATATCTACTGGGAACCAAATGTGTTATAAAAATTCTATCACTGAAAGTATTTTAATGACTTTTTTTTTTTTTTTTAACAAAAATAGACTTCAGCTAGGTGAAGAGTAGCATTCAGAACCCTATATGGTGAAATTTGAAGAAACAGGGAAAAAAAATGTCTATTTTGTTCAAAATTCTGAAACACATTGTTTGCATTTCTTGCAAGGATGTATCTAAAGAGAAAAACTACAAATTTCCACAGACTTGTCACCTACCAGAAACAAAAATCTGTTTGATATCACAGCAAATATATCTTTGGCTTTCTTTTCTCAACACCTAGCTATTGGTTGCTTTATTACCTTCACATTCAGAACTGACTTCATTTTGATACAGGGGGCAACTTGACCAAGATCAAAGAGATAAGTAATCTCCACTGACTGAATTGCCTTTCCTGTTGATACAGCACTCTTACCTCATAACAGGGTGGTTTTAGTCTTACCTTTTAAATAGCTTGAATCTTCCACCACACCATCTCACTGACTCAAAAGGAAGATTGACAGCATGATTAGGGCTCAAAGTTCACCTGTAGAAAAAAGCAAAGACATTTTAACTTTTGAAATCTCCTTGACATGCCAAATCATCATTTGGTAATGCTGGCTAAATAGCTGGTGCAATCTGGTGCTTTTTCTTCCTTCCCCCTCTGAGATACCATCCATATTGTGGGTATGATGGCAGCAAAGTCATGGAAACAGGTATTACCACTTGATATTTTGCAGGTGTGAATGTGTGCATTGTTCATTTTAAAATTGCTGGTTTTGGACTTTGAGGAAGTAGGAAACACTGTCACTGCAAAGGTAGCAAATACAGAAAACAGCCAGGAAAAATTTCATGACTATCCAAAAAGGTTTGGCTATATTTACTAAAAGAAGTGAACAAGGTAAACATGATAAAGTAATTTAAGTCTCCAATTAATACAGAAAAAACCCACTACTTTACTGAATATTATCTAAGGCAACTGTTTTTCCAAAGGGCATTTTTTTTCAGGAAAAAATATAATAGATGGAAGTTAGCAGATATAAATCACAGTTAAGTGCATTGAATTTTCAATGAATTTGACATGGTGGAGACAGGGTGGGACCCCAGTGATATCAGTTTACTTTTCTATACAGGATATTGTCCTACAAAAATAGTAGACCATAAAGGAAATAAAAAGAGAACATAAAAATCAGCAGCATGTTGTTTGTGGTATAGCTGGTAAAACAATGCTCCAGAGTCTAATGGCTGCAGACAGTATATAAATCTTGTCATATGTAATGAAAAGCAAGAATATAAAAAGAGATGTGAACAGTTGGTTAGAGTAGGCTTAGGTCATAAATAATGTGTTTTAAGTAATGGTTTCTAAATATTCCAACTGTATTCCCAGCTTAAGTTGCCTGTTCTCAGTATGCAACAGCTAATACATGTCTAAAGGGATATTCTGTTAAAAAAATAGTTTTTTTAAATGAATAGGGTTTTTCAAATATTGATGGTGAAATGGATGAAAAACATGGGCTGGACTGACTAAGTAAGCAAGAGTGAGGTTTGCCATATAAACTCTACTTTGCTCTTTATTCTTATAATTGAATATTTTTTTATTCTTGTTAAAATTGCCATGATTTTGCACTTGGAATTTCTTCCTTAGAAACTTCCCCTTAGAAGACAGGACCAATCTGGAGAAATATCTTATAATTCATATGAGTATACAGCATTTTGAAAAGTAAACTAATTTTCCTTCTAATATGGATAAACTAAGACATCAGAAGACGCAATGACTTTCCCAATAGAACCTGTGAAATGCTGGAAATCCTTTGAATAAAATAAATCTTGCAACCCTGTGCCCCAGTTCACAAGACAAAGGGAATGGTTTATTTAATTTATACTGAGGAAGTAATTTACTTCAATTTAAGTTTTGGATACAGGACAGGATTTTTTAATCTCATCTGTGATTTCACAGGTAGTGGCTGTCCACTGCCTGATCTTTCTTCACATTCCTGCAATATAGAAAAACATTACAATTTCAGACTGCTGCAACAACCCTCACCCCCATATCACAGCTTACATATCTAGTTTAATGTAACTTTCCTGTCTTAAAAAAATTCTTCCTATTTCTATTAATTCATATGCACCCATACCTTTGACAGAAACAGTGATCTAGAAACTATGTTTATAGGTAGGGCAACATAAGAAAAGGGTTGTAGATCTATGCTGGGACATATCACAGACAAGTAGAATATTGTGCAACACGATTTATGCTACTTTTACTGTGTGCTTTCACAAATGTACTGTGAGCTGTTCAGTGAAAGGCAGGAAAAATTAGAGTCCATTAATCTTTGGACAGTTGTTTGACTCTGATATAATAAGAATTCTTGAAATGCATTCATTGATATTTATTGCCAGCAATAAAGAGACAGTTTAGCTTCTCTTTTTGTACATGCACATAATTACATGAAAACTATCATAAGGATGTGACCATGCATATTACTCTAGTTGTTCTCCGAAACTTCAGACGACAAAACAGTTGCTCTCCAAAACAGCAGCTTTTGTTCCTTTGGCACAAATCTCATTATGCTATTGTTTCATCTATAATTAGGTGTAACATATAATTAAGAGCTGACATATTGGTTGGATTATTCTTTATGACTTTCTCAGAATATAAAAGACTGACAGCTTTCATATTCATGTCTGCTGGCAAAGATAAAGAGATCAGCATCTATTCTCCTGTAAAAGTTTTTTCCTTCTCTATTTATGATGTTTTTTAAGATCACTGTTGTTCAGCACTATCCAAACACTTTTTTTTTTTTTTCTTCTGTCTTATTTTCCTTCTTCCTGCTATACACGTTGCTAGTGAACTGGAAAATGCAGTATTCTTTCCTCTGCTCACAACTATTTATTTTTGATGGTTTGTCTGCTCAGGGTACAACAGCTAGAGTGTTGTGCTGGTTTTGCTGAAGACCAGGAGAGTTCTGCAACTTGTCAAGATGCCACAGATGCACCCAGACTCTCTTCCTTAGAAACTTGACTTAAGATGCAAAGGACAAATTAGAAAAAAAAAAAAAAAAAGAAAAGAAAAAAAAGTATCAATTGGCTGATATGTTAACACACAGTGAACTGGCCTAATGAGACTTCATTAAAACTGAATCTCAAAAGTGTTAAGCCTGAATCTGTTTGGCAAAGAAGTAACACAGTTAGAAGCAAGCTTCACTGTCAGAAGAGAATCAATAGACTAACTTGACCACACTACTGAAAGCAACTTTCCAAGCTGCAACTCCTGGGGTTACAGCATAGAGAGCAAATTACATGGCAATGGCCATTTGTGACTCACTAACATGACTACATCATTCATCCATTTGCACTGACTGGCACATATCCATATTAAAAATCTAGTGCAGTGTCTCCTTTATAGTTTCTAAAGTGAATCAGTGAAAGTGAAATACATTCAGGATGTTATGATCTCTACAGTTTTAATAGCTTATCTTGTAGGAAACAAAGCAAATGGACTTTTAAATGAGTCAGTGACATCAGGAAATAACCATATCACTGCAGTCTGAATTTGGATGTTAAAACTGCTGTCCTTGTTTCCATCTTAGTCTTTGTTAATAAAATCTATAACTTCTGAATCTTACCCACCCCATCTCATCAGAGCAGAGGTGCAGGTCTTGTCCCACATCTGGGATATTTAAACACAGTCTGAAGCAAAAATGGAAGAGTGCACAAGATCTGAATTAATGGCCTACTGACATAGATACAGGTGTTGATGTTGTCCCTGACAAGATGGAACTATATCAATTTATCTGATGATGCAGAGATGACCACCAGGTTGGAAGAAACTAATAAGATACCCTACAGTTCATGCATAAAAAGGATGATCAGAAAACCACAAGGCATCAAAGCCTTTGTTATGAGTTCTCTTCTGATGACAACTGAAGGCCTCCTTCTACAACAGATTCACAGTGGCTTCCTTTTCTTTTAATCTCACATGAGCTGAAGGACATTTAATTTCCTGTCCCTTGAGGTGGTGAGACATATGAAATTTCTTCGGGAAAATCTATGACTAAGGGAGACAGTGCAGTTGGCATTAAAAAAAAAAAAAAAGAACAAAAACCAACCAAACAAAAAAAGCATCCCTAAATAAAAAAGACTGGGAGTTGTAGTTGCATCACTGATTTTCTGTATATGTTTATGTTTGGGGACTTTTTTAGTTAAAATCCTTTCTATATTTAGCCTCAGGCAGGCTGTATCTATAGCCTTACATATGCTGTGCCTTTGCTGTTCTTTCTTGCTGGACACACAGCTGTAAATACAGAAAGTCTGTGGACAGGCTATCTGTGTGTGCTTGAAGACAACTAAGAAGAAAGTTTGCTCAGGCTGCAGAGTTACTGCTGTAGATCCTGGAAAAGAATTGCTACAAAGCAATTTGAGCTCAATCTTCAAGTCCAGCACAAGTTGGAAGTGAACTAAGTAACCAAAGGTGGTTAATTTCTCTAGTCATGAAGTTGAAGGCTTCCAAACAGTGTCTTAGTTAGTTACTTACCTCTGTCCTTCCACAGATTTTCTGCTTGCTCTGTTATGCTGTCTAAAAGTGTTTCTTTAAGTGTTACATGTTTCTCAAGCAACATCTTCAATTAAGTGCAAATTATTATTTAAAAAAAAAAATAAATCCCTAATACCTCCAGCTGTGTTGCTGCTTGTGATTCAGGGATAGAATTTTGTTAGAATACTTATCATCATTATTATTAGTGGGCATTTTGTAAATGTCCCCATTTGTTCAAAGTTTTATTTTGTCCTATACATAAGGCTACATGCTTGCTTTATTTTTAAGGACATAATTTGCCTCTTTTTGGCTAGTAGAACAGATGTCATTTGCCCACACACTGACTAGCAGCAGTCATCCCATTCTACAGCATCAAAAGCACTATAAGATCTCTTTGCCCTTGGGATTTATTCTTGACAGCACAGATACAGGTTAGGGGTTGTGTGTTGCTGGGTTGTTTCTTTGGGGAAGTGGGCTGGTGGCAATGTGCGTGTTTGGTTTAGATTTATGCTGGAGCATTACAACTTTGCATTTCCTGCTGAGTACCACATGACAACATGCAGCATCAATACCACAGAACTTGTCTTCACTGGCATAGCACAGAGATGAACCTAGGCTAAAGTGGTGTCTGTAACAGCAGAATGCTGCTATTGACAGTGTATTGGCAACTTGACTGTAAAGACAGAATAATTTGGTCCAACGTCCACTATGATCAGAGGTACCAGAGTAAAAGCTACACTAACTCTGTTAAACACAAACACAGTCAGAAGGACTCTAGAGCATGCATTTGAGAATACTGGAGGCACAAAGAAGCCAGATCTGTCAGCAGTAATATTTTTTTTTTTTTTTCCTCAAGTGCTTAGCTTGGTCACACTCTGTTTAAGCTTCAGAAACACTCTTCACACTTGACATGCTTGGAGTGAGTTTAGTGGGTCAATCCTTATAGCAAGACTGGCATTTTTCACTTATTAAATAAAAAAAAAAAAAAAGAAAAAAAAAGAGAAAAAGAAAATATTTGCTTTGGCAATAAAGAAAAATAGAGAAGCAAAAAAGAAAAAAGCAATATAGAAAAGGTTTTAATCTAATTTCCTAATCAAGATACCATACTATCCTTATTTCTTCAGATACATGCTACTTAAGATAACTGTCCATCACATCAAAAATGTGGAGCAGTGTGCCCAAACTGTAAGCTTCACAGTATGAAGAATGTATTGTCTTCTGACAAGAGTCAGGGAGACAATAATGTTCCTGGATCTGTGAAAAAGTGATATATGAAACAGGAAACAGGATAGGGAATCCCAATCTTTCTCATTCTATTTTTGGAAAATTAGGAAAGAAAGAAAAAAAAAAAAAGCAAGCAAAAATGAGGGGAGATTAAAATATATACATATATTTCACTTATAGATTAATGATGATGGAAGAAATAGTTATTCAAAACCAACAGAATAAAACCCAAGGATGAGGATAATTCCAAATGAAAGCGTGGCTAGGGCAGAGCATCAAAACACTGTCTCCCAGTTTAGAAAAGGGAGGAAAAAAAGTTGAAGGGAATGTCTGAGGAAGTTTAGCCCTGAGGTTTCCTTTTAGGAACAGGCTGTTAAAGGTATGACAGATTTTGCTAGTAAACAAAAACTGTCATATATAAACTGCATAAAAGTTTTAGACATTGACCAGAAGAGAAACCCAGACAAATTTTCTGTTGCTGAAAACTTACACCTGGTAAATGCCAACACACACAACTGTCAAGCAAAATTCAGTTACTGCATGTCCCACCCATTCCCCTGCAATGCAGGTCTTGCATCCTTGTATTCAGCAGAGGGAAAAACAACTGGTCCAGTTCATTGACATTACTAATCTACTATGACAGCACAAGCCAAGCAGACATTGGTAATACCTATTCACTCAGAAGACACTCAGAAAAGAGGTTATGAAAAGGAGAGAGGTTATGAAAAGATGTTATGAAAAGAGAATTTAAGAAAGGTAATTCTTTATAGCATAGTATTAAGATCTCTTTTTTTTTTTTTTTTGCACAACATAGTCAATAGAGTTAACATAATACTAAAATATGTTTTCTTTTGAATACTAAGTACCTTTCTTCAAACCTCTGGCCTGGAAAACAGGGTTCATTACATGCAAAGCATCTTTCCAGTGACTGGCACTTGCATAATGCATTCCAGCATGTCTGTTTGTTGCAGAGACAACTGTCATTAGTGACTCACATGAAGGAATCGTCTTGGACCCTACCAGCACTGCTATATTAACCCCTGATTTCACAGGCTGTCTACATGTGCATTCTATGGAGTGGTACTGTCTGCTAATATATCTAGGAGCCATCTGCTTAAAAACCCCACAGATTATGGAGAGTTCCAGGAAACAGTGGAGCAAATGTTGTCTGCTTCTCCCTGATTCATCTGCTTTAAAGCTGAAATAACAAAAAAACCACGCAGCAAGTTGATTTTGCTGACTCCACTGGATTAACAGAAGAAAGTTCCCTAAATGGCAGGAACAATCCCTGTTCTGTGCTGTACTGTGCCATGCAGCATGGACAGTTTAGCAGAACAGAGCATAAACTTTGAACTGCAGCTATTTCTGGCTGCCAGAATAAATTTGAACTGATAATCTTATGTAAATTAAAGCCCTGTATTTCTTTCAATTTGCAGAGATTAAGATAATTCAAACCAGGAAACAGGAGCCTCCAGAGAGTCAGAGATCTAATCCCCTATTTACTGTACACACAAACATACACTGAGTTTTTGCCACATGATCAAAGCATGCCACAGATGCTCTTGTTAACAATCATGATGTGGAATGATGACATAGACCTGAAATAAAAAAAAAGATAGATAAGCAATAAAGATATGCACATATTTTATATGTATCAAAACTTTTCATTCTCCTGTTCTCCAGGTTGGAAGACACCTTAAAGATCATCTGATCAAATCTTTCTCGGCAAAAGGACAGTCTAGACAAGAATGCCCAGCACCCTGTCAGCAGAATCTTAAAAGTGTCCAATGTTGTATAATCCACCACTTCCCTGGGGAGATTATCCCAATGGCTGATTGTTCTCATTGTGAACAATTTTCCTTTTGTGTCTAGTCATATTCTCCTCTGGAATAACTTGTACTTACTACCTCTCATCTTTTCCATCTAAGTACTTGTAAAATAGAGTCTCCATCTTCTTTGTAGCCACACTTTAAAAACTGGAACACAGTGATAAGGTCTCCCCTAAGTCTTCTTTTCTCAGGGCTGAACAAACTTATTTCTCTCAGCTGTTCCTTGTCTGACAATCTTCTCAGTCCTTTAATCATCTTTGTGACCCTTCTCTGGACCCTCTCCAGCCTGCCCACATATTATTTTCTATAACGAATCAAAACTGAACACAGTATTCCAGATGCAGCCTCTCAAGAAGTGAGTAGAGTGGGATAATGACTTCATTATCTCTGCTGCTGCCCGCCTTGTTGATGCAACCCAGCATTATGTTGAATTTGTCTGCCTCTGCAGCACACTATTCTCTCATATTGAGCTGTCCATCAGGACCCTAGGTCCCTTTCCACAGAGCTGCTCTCCAGACAAGTAGATCCCAGTCTGTGCTGCACTCCTGGACTATGTTTTCCCAGGTGAAAGACCTTACACTTGTCCTTGTTGAACACCATAAAGTTCTTGTTAGTCCACTCTTTCAACTTCTCCAGGTCTTCCTGCAGGGTGACTTTCTCTTCCAAAGTGTCCACTAACCCACTCTGTTATCTTCAGCAAAATTTTTCAGAGTACACTTGATCCTATCATCCAGCTCACTTTTGAAGCTATTAAACAATGTTGGGCCCAATATCAGCCCTGGGGGACCCCACCTGTGACAGGTTGACAGTTTGAAAACAATCTATTACTGTAAGGGGACAAAAATTATCACTGGCTTATAAAGATTATAGTTCACTATCACTATAATTATTCCATTTGTAATCCTGCATGCCATTCAGGTATGCCTTTGGCACTTCCATTTGACCTGCTTTCAAATTCATCAAAATGTGCTTTCTTAATTTTATTCTTTTTAGCATCACTTTGGAAATAAGGCTTCGGTATTCACTGTATCATTCATCTGCCTGTGTGCTCACAATCTGATGTAATTTTGGATTACTTAACCATTTTAAACTTTGTCTGGGTTAAAAGGCTCAAAGACTATTAAATTCCTATAGCTTTGTGGAGACAAGCTCCCTGGTGGCAAGAAAGACAGCTTGTTTAAAAGGTTTGGCTGAAGAAAAAACCCTCACATTTTAGTAGACATCAAAGAATATACAAAAGAGAGAAGAAACTCAAGTAGCATTCAATCCTTCTTAGTTGCACAAGCTTCATTAGTGCTTACAGAAGTCCTCAGAGTCAGCACTTTGTTCAGAATTTAGTGTTCAAATGCCTTATTAAAGCCTGCCTGTAGGTACTTTTATAAACCAAGGAGTTGTAAGTCAGGCTTCTTTGAGGAGACCTGTATTCCATAAAATTATGTTGCTAGTTGCATCTGATCTCTTAATTCTTTATCAAATTACTCCTGTATCTCCTTTTTCCTTCGTCTGAAATGGTAACAAGCTTTAACTCATTGTATTGTTTGCCTGCCCTTTTTTAGAATAGCAGCAGCAGTAGCTCTATTCTACTCTTTCAAAATTTACCAATTATTTTAAGATTTATGATTTAAGTATTTCCTCAAGAGTCCACAAAACTGATCAGCCTACTTGCTTGGAACTCCGAGGCACAAGCTGCTCATCATTCCCAAATGGACAGACATTTTGCCTCTTCTTGGGATAGGCATTTTTTGTCTTCTCGAATTACAGATGCACCAGAACAATGTATGTCATCCTTACAGGACAGAAATACATCATCCTGTTAATTTCAAAGAGAGAGCTATGTTTTCTTCATCACTGGACCAAGGCTGATAAAGAAATTTCCATTGTTGATAATACATCAAATAAATATTCCCCTCAAATAATTATGGGCTGTTTATGGCAGCACAATCAGTGTTTCCAATCATTGATTTTTCCCCTCTGCTTCAAATCTTCACACTCTCTTACAAAATCTTCTAGGACACTCCTGTTCTCAGAAAAGGCTCCTACCTTGGTCCTTTCAAGATACTTTAAGGAAGATACTCCCCACTTGCTTTGTATTCTTGGCAGATTATTCATAGTCTTCCTCTGATCTAAACCAAAATGCTGCATTTAGAATATCCTGGCAGGATATTCTGAAAGGGTCTGGTGTTTCAGGCAAGCACTGCTAAACTTTCCACAAACTCTCCAGCCTTCTCAGTCAGCCTTTTGCAGGAGGAGGCTGAGCTCAAGAAAAACACATTGTTAACACTGACTGAAGTGCAGTAGGTTGTAGCTCAGCACAGAACTTTTCCATAGTGCTAACCTGACTGTACCAATCTGAAAACATGCTTCTTATGTTTTCTTATGCTCTTAGAGCATGCTGCTACCATATGTGTAAGAGCACAGACTGTTCCTGAAGGCAGCTGTTCCTTATTTTTAAATTTTTGTCCAAATTTACTCAACTGCTAATTAAGTAGTACAGAATTAAAAGAAAATATCCATCCATAGAAAAGTGCACAGTAACTATTTCCTGCTTCCCTTCTCAAAAGCCCAGCTCTTCCTTTCTTGTTACAGAAAGAAAAGTATGTGATATTTTCTGTAACAGAAGAGAAAACATCATGAGCCTGGTCACAACTATCTATTCCTTGCAGCAACCTTTCTTTTTAAGGATTCTTTTACAATGCAAGTTTCTGTGAAACTGTTTGCATACTGATTGGTTACTGAAGTTGAGCAAAAGAACAAAATATGGAGATCATATATTTTGTTGCACAACACAGCATGTTTACTTGAATAAGACCCTAGCAAAAAAGCAAAAAAAAATTTTTTTTTCCTGTAAGTTCTTCCTTTAATTCCTAGATGTGGTAAAATTGACATCTGGATTAAAAAAAACCATTGTGAATTCAATTCTGATTTTATCTGTAACATAGGAAACACAGCAATCTTCTTATTTTCTAGTTTAACCCACAATCAATCACAGAAATTAAAGTTAGAAGAAAAAAAATTTCTTAATAAGCACATCATTGTTATGACATATTGAATAGCATAGATTTATAAAAAGCAAAGTTCCCCTGATTATTCTTCTGCATCACTTTCTGTTTTCCAGATTATAGTAAAATCTGTTGTGGACAAAATTTGAAACAGTTGTTGCTTGCTAATCCAGGAAGTTGAGCAAAAGATGAAACTGTTGTCACAAGTGTAGTGTTATCTGTGTATTACTTATTTCTGGTCTGTGAGAATTTGCCTTTCAGTTTGGACTACCTGCCATGAAAAGAGAGAAAAATTTACTCATTTCCCCTTTCAAGATTTTATAGCCATTGTGCATTATTTGATATGTTTCTTAATGCTGCAGTTCCTGGAGTCCAGTGACTGCATAAACATCTTAGGTTTTATACAAAGCAAAAACCATGTAGCCTTTGCAGTATCAAAGGAAGTTTGCAAACCTGCTCTAAAAGCTTTGCAAGTTAACGTAAGGGAAATGGCAAATAAATAAATAAAAAACCCAGAAATTAATCACTGATCTGATTTGCTATTTATATTATTTAAATTCTCCAGATAGGCAATACTTGTATCATTTACAGCTTTCTTTTATGCAAGCACATGACAACTAATCTTTTCCTCCTTCCCTCAGTTCTGTGACTGTGCAAGCCACAATCCAGGCCTGCTTCTTGTCTTGATGGTGAGATGCAGCCATAGGCTGCAGTGTGAGCTGTGCAGCTCCTCATTCATCTCACATAACATGGAATGGATGGCACAATGGCTGGTGCTAGTGAAAGGCTGCAGTGCTCTTGTCCATATTCTACCCCCAGCATACTAGCCTATCCTTCCACTTTGGTTTCCTTCCTGTTATTCAGCATTGGGATCAACTACTGTATTCTTCATACAGACATATGTGCACATAATGTGTGTACCAAATTAGACACAAATTCAGCTCCCAGTGTTATCAGGAAACCCAGAACCAGCAATACCAGCTGATCTGCTGCTGCCTGAAAGCCTGCAAAACAACCAGTTCAAACTACATGACACAGAGACAGTGAAAGCATTTAGTGTTGACAGAGCACACAATAAGAAAAGGGATGGAGAAAATACCCATTTCCAAGCAGTCTGCTACACAAAGGGAAACTCTCTTTGGGTGACAATAGGCTTTTCTTGAAAGTGCATTTATATACTGTCATGAGAGAACTGCAGGTTAGATGTCTTGTTCTTTCCTGTGGGCATCCAGAAGTCATTGCTGGTTTGCATATAATGAGGCAGTGCTTTACTAACAGTTCTATACTGGTTTTTATCCTTTTCTGGAAGTTGGGAGGGGAGAAGATGAGATGGCAGAAGCCAGGAAAGCAAAGGAAAGGAAATGTTCAGGTTCTGATCCTTAAGTTTATATGTCTTTGAATAATTATTTATCATTATATGTATGAATATAATTATGCAATAATATTAATAGGAATAGTATTTATTGCATTCACATTAAGCATAAATTGTTCTTTTAAGTTAATATTACAGTTTGGAAATTGGTCTTCAGAGTCATTGATCTTCTTAGAAACAAATAATAGTCTGTAAGACTATGGGACACAGGACTTTGTTAAGAATTAGTGTATTTCTGTCTGTGTCTGCTTCATTCTTTCATACCTTATTGTCTAAATAAGGTTTCTGGAATGTAAAAGTTCTGACACCAGTGACATAATATAAAAAGAAATTAAAACGAAGATGTTCTCAAACAGTAGATTGATTAAAAAAAATAAAAAAAAATTAAAAAAAATCTTCTGTCTGTTGCATATATCTTTCTTATTATTCTGAATTAGGTTCCTAAATCTTAAAAAAAAAAAAAACAAAAAACCCCAAAACCATATTGGTTAAGTTAAGAAATATGGGTGCTAGAAATAGACTTGTAAAGACCTGATCTGAATATTTTTATGCCCTCACTCAAGAACACCTGCAATGGGAAACTTTCAGGTTTAGGCACTACTCTGTTTTTCATGCACTATCTTTCCTTGGGGCTGTTTGGCAAGCTGGAGGACTCAGTAGCAATTTTTAAGACTAGATGGGTTTTGCAAGGTTTCTGAAGAGGTGCACTAGACATGACAAATGTCCAGTGCTTCTCTCAGCACTGGCACCAAGGGTAAAAGCAATCCATCCATAGGACTAGTTTGCTGCTCCGCCTGCATATCTTCTGTGGAAGCCTTTTATCAGCTTTGGTTCCAGAGACAATTTACCAGTAAGACACAAAAATATACAGACAGGCTTCAGTCAACATCTTGAAGGAAAATGTCTCTGTTTCCTACAGCAGAACTAGCTCCATTATATCATAATAAGACAGCAGTAACTACCTTGGAAAATAACAGTTATATTCCAGCTGGTTCTTTTACTAGAATAGGAGAAATAAACAGAGAAAGAAAAGTAATCAAAACAAACAGAATATATAAACAGAATGTGCAGTTCTGTAATGGATCTCAAAAATGAGAGGAAGTATACCTCCTCATTTCCTTTTAATTTCAGTACAGCACACTTACTGCTGAAATGTCACACAACTCACCAACTCAACCTCAATGCACCTCTTGTGTTTTAATTCTTCCTGCAAATGCAGCACATCACAGACCACAAAGGTAGTAAGGTCATACTGAGATCCCCTCTCTTAACTCCACTGTTTGGGGAAGGAGATTTTGTTTGGTTTTTATTTTGTGCTGAATTGCAGGGGGGCAATATCTGTGCCCTTATTTCAGCAGCTGCCAGACATGCACAGCTATTACAACTCTAGTCTAGTGTGTTACCAGAACCACACATCTTGTTTCCCTCCTCCACAGATGCTGCCAAACAGAAAACACTGTATCATGTAGCACAGAGCAGAATATCTGAGTGGAACATTATTACGCTGGGCACACTCTTTCAATGTTGGCAGACAAACCATGACATTTGGGACCCCAGCAGTAAGTACTGTTTTGTCTTGAGATATCTAGTGAGTGTGCAGTCCAAGACACTTTCTGGAGGTGTTCAAGTCCTTTCTTTTGTGCCAGATGTCTTCATATCTATTACTTATATAATAGAAGAGCTTCTGAATCTGGGTCCTATTAACAAATGCTTGACCTACATGCTGCTAATATGTCCAGCTGGGCAGGGTTATTAGCTGCTCTGCTTTTATCGGTACACCAATACCTTTGCTCACCACTGCCAATGTGCTATTTTCTATGACCTAATACAACCATTGGCTTTCTTCCAGTCATCATACATCTCTCCTGTTCTCCATGATTTTTCAAAAATGATGGAGGGTGGCTCAGCAACAGTATCATCTAGGTCTTTCATCACACGTGGATGCACCCCACTGGGTCCCAATGGTCTGGTAAAAAAAAAAAAAAAAAAAAAAAAAAAGGCTTAAGAGCATAGTATCTTGATCTTCTGAGAGGTTTTGAGCGTCTCTCTTCCGAAGAAAGGCTGAGAGACCTAGGTCTGTTTAGCCTGAAGAAGAGAAGACTGAGAGGAGATCTTAATTATAAATATCTAAAGGGTACGTGTCAAGAGAATGGGTCCAGACTCTTTTCAGTGGTGCCCAGTGCAATGGAC
>JANHGN010021127.1:4142-64758 GCA_024605025.1 Megaceryle maxima
AAAAAAAAAAAAAAAAAAAAAGAAAAAAAAGAAAAAGAAAAATGCCAGAAAAATGAAGAAAACAATTGCCAAACCACCCATCCACACAAGTGAAGCTTTACCCATCCTATTACAGTTTATAGCAATTGGGATTAGAAATGTCACAGAATAGCCTCCTGCCATCCTTTTACAGACAAATCTTCTGGGCTCTTCCAAAGTAGTAGCTGCCAGATTAGGCTCATAGAACTGTTTTCTAATGAGACATATGTTAAGACCCAGTCTTGACAGCTAGGATTCAAAATCCCTATCACTTTGAACAGTCCCTTTGGCACTGTAAACATTTTGGATCAACACCATCTAACGGATAAGGAGGGGAGGAGAACCTATTTATTTTTAAAAGCTGGTTTACTGCAGGTTAAAGCCTAATAATTTCCAAGCCATTTTCTAGAACCAGCATGAACAACCAAAACAGTAACTTTGTCTTTCTGTCTTCTTTCTCTTTTGAAGTTGATAAGTTGATTAGTTGGTAAATTGATTAGTTGATCTTCTAAGCTATTAATGTTTTCACCTTTCTGTCAGCTATAAACACCCTAAGTACCTTCTCCCATAAAATATGACCAGCTAATATTGTTGGTAGGTAACAGTAAGAGAGAAGGGCTGCAAGGCACTTGCTCTCCACTGTCCCACAGATGCCCTGGCTGTGCCAATGTCTCCCTGGGAATTGAAGCAGCTGGGGATGTACAGAGGTACTGGAACCCACCGTTTGTGTGGCATGATGTGTGGTAGTGCTGCAGGATGTGTGGGCATTACACAGAGTACAGGTGCCAAGCTGATGCCTTCCAGGTCCTGCCAGGTTCCCTGAAACATCCTGCACCTGGTCAGTCTGGGCACACTTTCCAGTCTGAGCAGACACAGATTTAATCTCCTCACAGGCTGCTGGCCATCACTCAGACTCAGTGCCAGTGCAGCTATGGCCCCTCCAATTAATTTCTTTGGCATCTCTTGTGCAAGAAGCAAAAAGTAAAAGAAACAGAAATACTCCTGAGTGCCAGGACATCAGCACACTACTCACTTGATACAAAACCTTCAAGCGTCTTGCAATAAATTCCCACAAACCAGCACAGAGCAAACACTCCTCACCACCCCTGCTCACCTCCACAGATGTTTCCTTCCTGCATATGGGTGTCCTTGGGAAGTAAACTGGTCTGTTCTTCTTTGGGGAAACAAGATAGCTATCTATTTATGAAAAACAAAAAATGCACTTCAAAGCCATACGGAAACACTCAGCTACACAGTCGCTGCTGTTGCTGTTTTCCTACCAAGCAAGGACTCCTGCACTAGCCTGGGCTGGATCAGCCCATCTCTGGCTACTGGAGGCTGTACAGCTGCTCCAGGTGTCTCAGGTTGTAGGGCTGAAAGGTCAGATGCTGCAGCAGGCAGCAGTTACAGCCTTGCCCATCACTCCAAAACCTGGCTGGCTGTCTACATGGCTTGAGAGCACATGCCCTGTAGAAGAGCTCTTCCAAGTACTGCAACAGTTAACTATCTCTGCACAACTTATATCTGTCTAGATGAAGTCAGAATTTCATTTTTTAAAATATAATTTACATCCTCCAGATGATTTCCAGTGAGATGGAGCTCACTTTGTCTGTGGCCAGGCTTATGCAGCCATACAAGTCATCCCTGATTAATTGGATGCCTTGAGCCTCTGTGGGGTTTGGATCCCTCTGGAGCGTATGGAAATTTTCAGGAGTGTTACACTGAAAAAATAGGTAAATACAATCTACTGAAAGTCAAAAAATGAATTAATTCAATTAAGTGCCTGGGATTTTCCACTTTTTCAAAATTTGCCTTTTTGTTTACACAAATGGATATGTCCAATAGATGCACAATGAAAGGAAGAAGGATTTCCTACACTTGGAGATACTTCTATACAGACATGCAGTGTACACTTTGAGACAAGGGAGGAAGGAAACTAACACTCAACATGTGCTTGCAACTTCAAATAAGCGGGTAGCAGAATGAAACAAAAGCTGAAAGTGTACTTTGACATCTGAACAGGAAACCCAGCATCTTTTATTGGTACCTACATCTTTATTTCATAGGAACAACTCTTGAGTCTTAGGATGTGTTTTCCAGCCTCACAGCAGGAAAGAGGATTTCCAGGATGCAGAAAACCTTCTTTAACATCTCAGGAGTCACAGCATGATCCAACCCTGGCCTAGGGAAAGTGGACAACAGAGAAAGATGAGTATTTTCTGACAGTACCTGAGCAAGCTAAAAAAACCCAAACAACTTCCACCTGGAATCACAGGGGACTTTGGCACCTCCTTTGAGTGCCTGAAGACAAGAGGTAGGAATCCAGGCCACAGTTCTAAAAAGCCTTTCCTCTTGTCAGAGCTAAAGCTTTTCTCTGCAGTCCCCCTTCGTGTTTCCATCCATACACTTGCAAAAGATACTTTTCTTAAAGTATGGCAGAACTAGCATGTCCAGAAAAAATCCTGGTGAGCATGGTAACTTGAAGGGGAGACATCACTGTATGCCTTGGAATGGAAGAAGGCAGAAGAAAAGGCAGTGTCATCCTTCAAAAGAAGTGTTTGGAGATGTCTTACCTGGTGATGAGAAATAACACAGTTGAATTAGACCTTCTCAAACAAAGCATCTGAGGTCCAAGAGGTGTCCATATTAGTTCCTGGTAAAGAAACTTTTAGCAAGAGGAAATGCAACAGGATGCAGGAAAGACTAAATGCTATTCTCAACACAGCTAATGTGCAACAGCACGTGCAGATGCACTGAAGGATGTTATCCTAACCATCTCATACCACTTCTGGAAGAGCTCAGTGTACAGGAGGTACAGGCTCATGGAACAGCCCATCAGGCCATGCTTGCCCACGTCTCCAGTGGGACTGGATCATCCAGGGGGACTGGAGGAAGACATAAGTAAAAGAGAGAGTTGGGGAGAAAAAGAAGACCAATTAAATGTTATCAGATTTCTATAGCAGGTCTTCTTCCACCTAGATTTATGTTTCAGAGTTTCAAACAGCTATCAATGGAGTCAGAGTTGTTGTACACAGCTGTACATCTTGTAAGTCTGTCCCCTCAATATGCACAAACCGACACACAAACCATACTGCTGTCACAGCAGGTCTAATGCCTCCAGGGAGGAAAGAAAAGGAAGAAAATGGAGGAAGGACAGCTGCAAGCATATTGACAGTATTTAGCTGCTGTGCTGGCTCATTTGTGGAACTGTTTTCAAGTTGAGACCTTAGCCTTAGCTTATCTCTTGTCCTGCAGCAGAGTCACTGAGGTCAACGACTCTTTTGTTTCCTCTGTAATATCCTCTAGACTGTCTGGGTAGTGGATATCATCAATGTGTCAGCCCTGGGCTGACTCATCACAGCAAATCATTCAGTCAATAGAATTAACCACAACTCATAAGCTTTACATAGGCAAAACACCGAGATCCTGACTTTCAAGCTGATAAAAAGAATGTTTTGGAATGCCTACATTAGTCACCCAAGGCTTCCTTAGCATCCAGAGAGAGACGGGCACCCTGAAAGAGTAATTCAGGTTGTAGGAGGACTAAACTACATTCTAGAGTTCCTTGTCTACAGCAATAAGAGACCTTAAGTCAGTAAGATTCTTAATTTAGGTGCCTCATTAAGTGCATATGGTGTGATGGGATGAATTTGGGTGAAAGTGCTCATGCTACTTCAACAACAGAAACCTGGGAGGGTTGCTTCTGTGTTTTCACTTGGAGAAAGGATAGGTCATCATTTTCCCACAAGCCTTTCATCTCATCCCAGTGGCTCTGCTCAAGTCACTAATCCCCAAAAGCACAAAGCATTCACTTTTCAATTTAGAAAGAGAGTGGGTGTATAGATGAGTGTACCAAAAGGGTTTGGGGAAGCCAGAGCATGATGGAGAATATAATTTCAAAACCCCATCCTCAGCAAGAGATGTGCTTCTTTCTCCTCTCACACAATCCCGAGGAGAATATCAGACTTTCTGATACTGCTTTAAAGGCTGAGTGTTTAACCAGACATGCTGTCCTCTCACCTGAGGACAGCTACAATACACAAAGTGCATTTTATTAACTGCAATTATACAGGCTAGTAATGAAAACAAGAAAGTACTATCACCCAGGACCTTCCAGCTATCAAGGTTCATAAAACCCAGCATCACTTTACTAAGCTATAAAGCAAATAGTCTTAAGCCAAACAGAAATAAGCCCAGGTAGGAGTGTAACTGAACAAACTCCCAACTTTCACATACCACATTCGTAACTTTCCATCCATTATGATTTCACAGTAAGTATTCTTGCTAGGGGATGGCGATGACTCTATGGAAAATTAAAGTACTGTTGCAAGCTCAGATTGATACATACATAGATCAGTGAAGTCTTTCATATGTATTTGCTGGGAAAACCCCATTAAGTTATTCAGACCCTAGGCTGCTGTTGAGATTGAAGCTATAGAATCATGGAAATGTAGGTTGGAATATACCTTGAGAGGTCATCTACTCCAATGGCCTGCTCAAAGCAGGACTGTTGCCATCCCAAGGCTCTTCCTAATCAAGAGCTACATTAGGTCTTCCCAATGTAGCCCAGGGTGTGGGTTGCTTTATTTGCAGTGAAGGGGACCTGCCAGCACCCATCCACCATAAACACATGGGGTTTTTTAAGCAGGGCTACTACTAGCCAGTCACTTCCCAGCTTGTGCTAATGCATGGGGTTATTCTGACATTGGTGCAAAATTTTGCATTTCTCCATGTTAAGCCATTCAAGCTGTTTAGGTTGGCCTAGTCTTCATGTTTAGCAAAGATCATTTGGATTGAACCTCTGCCATTTGTCTTGTCAACCACTTATTATTTAAACTATCTTCTGTAAAGTTGCTGGTGGTTCATTCTGTTATCAATCAGATTGTTGATGAAGATGTTAAACAACCTCTGCAGTACTCCTATCATAAATGTGCATCAAACAGATGTGAGCCATCCTTTGAGCCCAGGGGTTCAGCTGCTCTTACGTACACCTAGCTGTTTTCTTCTCCAGACCATATTTCTTCAGCTTCCAAATGACAATGCATCAAAGTAATTAATAAAGTCAAGGTGCATTACATTCATGACTCTCACCTTCTCCACACAGTCACAGTGTTGCAGAAAGCAATCCACGTTGACTATTTCTGATTATCTCCTTACCCATCACATGTCTATGAATGGATTCCAATAAGACGTGTGTCATAATCTTTTCAGGAACCAAAGTGAAGCTGGCTGGCCTTCACACAGGGAAGTTCCCTAGGTTGTCCCCTTTGCACTTCTTAAGGTCTTACTTAGTCTTTTTCCTGTTGTCATTGACCTATCCCAGTCACCATGATCTCTCAGAGAGAACAGGCAACATACTATGAAATCACATAAGCCAATTCATTCAGCACTTACAAAATGTCATCCAACCCCATAGATCTGAATATATATGTCTTCTCCAGGAAGTACCTCCTGTGTTGCTCCTCTACTGTTGCCTGTCTCTCCAGTCTCCAAATTGTGCTGATATACATAGTGGTCAGGGAGTAGGTTGTGCCTGTGAAAGCCAAAAAAGTTATGTGCATTTCTCAGCCTTTTCCATATCATCCAACACTAATTTGTCTCCTCCAACAGATCCACACGTACTTTTGCAGCTAGTGAACAGAATTTCTGAGGCTGGAATAGACCTCCAAGATCATCAAGTCCAGCCTATGACCCAACACCATGACATCAGCTAGACCGTGTCACTAAGCGCCACATCCAATCTTTCCTTAAACACCTTCAGGGATGGTGAATCCACCACCTTCCTGGGCAGTCCAATCCAGTGTCTAATCACCATTTCCATGAGAAAGTGCTTCCTAAGATCCAACCTAAACCTCCCCTGGTGCATCTTCAGACCATGCCTTCTCGTCCTGTCACTAGTTGCCTGAGAGAAGAACCCAACCCTATAGGATTCTTGGTATCTTCAAGATCCCTCACTAATATCAGCTCAGGGCTTTGACCTTCCAGATTTTGAAGGTATATGCACAAGCAATGGTTTCATACAACTCCTTTGCTGCCTGCCCTTCTATTAGCACCTGGTATGCTTCATTTTTTTTGTTGTAGTTCATCAAGAAACTCCATACTTCACCATGGTGGCCTTTTGATATAACATCCAGTTTTCCTGCACAATATTGATAGTTTGTTCCTGAGCAATCTGTATTTTTCCTTTGAAAATCATCCTTCTTCCCATTTGTGACAATTTCCAAGGGATTCTACCTAGCAAATTCCTCATGGAGCTGAAATGCATACTCCTAAACTCCAGTCCCCACTCACATTCCCATCTCTCCTCTGGGCTGTGAACTCAACACTCTTGTGGTCACTGCAGCTGAAACTGCAGCTTCATTTGACTCCAATTCCCTTTCTATGAACAACACATCAGTTGTGCTGGAAAGTGTCACTAGCAGTCTAGGACCTGCCTGAATTGCCTGAATGATACCAAGTAGCCCATGTGACAGATGCCTGGATCATTGAAATCCCTTCTGTGAGCTCATCTAGATGCTCTTCAGAAGTTCAGGAACTACAAAGGTTTCTCAACTTTCATCCTGGATGTTAAGACATGGAACCACTTTTAAAACATATAATTTTAAATATTTTTTATGTTTGTTATCTAAACAAACACATTCTACCTCCATGGGTAGAATGAAATCAGATAAATATCTTGCTGCTTCTCTTTTCTGACACTGTCCTTTTGTCCTGCAGGCTGGGAAAAGCAGGATCCCATTACCCTTGGAAGCAGGGTGTGCCACAGCCTTACAGCTTTGCGGATCCTCTTCCTGACTTTTAAATAACACCCAGTGCCTTCAACAGAGCTGTGTTTGTTGGCTTCCTTCCTTATCTTATACACACACAGAGTTTCTATAACCTCTTTCAAATGAACTTTTGAGGTTTTCTTCAGCGCTTTGGGTATCAAGTTACCCATTAACACTTTTTGCTGTTTGAGGTCTAAGTACCCAATGGTTATACTTAGCACCTGTTTTCCAGCCTCTCTCCCTAACCAGGATGTTTATTTTCTGACTCTTACAAGTTTAATCTCCTCATTGGACATTTGTCTAGCAAGTGTAAATTCCCTCCCAGTGGCACCTGCTAGCGTCTAACAAGGCAAGCTGTTCTTACACAGTGTCTAGTTCTCAAGGAAAAATGAAATCTCATCTACCTAAGACCCCTTTAGCTTTCACATGATGCTGTTTCGGGGAGCATATTGATGTGGGTGCATTTTGCAGGGCCTTGAGGGTGCTCAGTTTGAAGAAATTGTCAGTACCAGTTAGCTTAGCCTGCTTGAGCCAGGTGGTCATGAATTTTGCCAAGTGGCTATTTGGCAAGATTTGCTGCTCTTAGTGGGATTTTTATAAGGACTTCTCAATTATGGAGATTAGCCCTGATCTAAGCTCTCAAGAGATGAGATGCTGGTACAGGCACATCCATGCAATCCCCATTGCACAGGAGGAACCAGTTCCTTCTGCACCCAAAGCCTGTCCCTGTTTGGAGGTGCAACCCACTCCACCAGTGGGAACCACTGATTTCTGGGGTTGTGTTCAGAACAGCAGCAGTAGCCACCATCCCCTGGCAGGTGTATTATGGCCAGCCCAAGGAGGATAACATTGCCTCCAAGGCCTCAGCTCTTCAGTTTTTGCAGGAACAGCAGATGCTTCTAGTTCTATTCCCCGAGTGGATGCCAAGGGCTGGAAAGGGTGCCTCTATTGCTGCTATACTTTGTATACACTGTGCTGGCAAGAGAATTTTTGTTAGCATGACTGCATCTACACTACGACTGCTGCTGGCACAGATCTTCTATATTAAAACACATGCCTCTACCCTAGCCAACATTCCTGTTGCAGCCAACATTTCTAATGTAAGCCTAGCTGGAGCTCTCAGCTGGCTGTAATCATCTGCCTGCTCTTTGGTGAAAGGTCTGTCCCGCAACATGATGTTTTAGCGGTGGCTCATCGGTAATACTTACCCAGGCGTGGAAATGCTTCTGAGTTTTTTCATCTTTCAGCTTAAAGGAATTATGTCATTATACTCATTACATCGCTACCTTTCCCATGATTCCTGCCTCAACAGGAACTTTTCCTGGACCTCAGAGAGAATGGAAAGTTTGAAGGATAGCTATTTGTAAAGTAAAACCACTCCAAAATACCCATCTTCAGCCAAACAATAGAGGTTTGGCACCATTTGTTATAGTCTAGCCAGCTTCCAGCTCTGCATCTGAGCATGCTTACGAGAAAGAGTCATGCTGAGAGACAGCTACTGTCACATACAGCTAAGGAAAATGAAATATGAGGAAAAGCTCTGCTTCTCACCTCCCACTGATTACCCCATGATAAATTCTTCCAGAAAATTAACTAAAGTTCACTGTGTCTTGAATTCTATATTGCACTTACATATTCTGCAAGTGCCACAGGGAAAAAAAAATGATATAAATTGTTGCATGCTATGTCGCAGGAAACCTTTCTTCACAAGGCAATAAAAATTATACTCATTTGAGCTCAATCAAGCGATTTCCTAGGGCTTGCCTGAACATAAAACTTTCCTGAGGTTAAGCAAATGTTGGAACAAGATGAAATATGTGATGCAGTGATGGCTACAGACAGTCATCATGAAAAAGTCCTGTTATATCAAGTTCAAGGACACCTCTTTGAGGTATGTCCGCCTAAGAGGACAAGGACAAAGAAATAGATCAGTCAAACAGTGGTAACCCCTGGTACAGTCAGGCAGGGCTAAGAAAGGTTGAGGACTACGTCTTTTAGAAGGCCCCTATCTGCTTCACTCGTGCTGAGCACACCAGGCCATGTATGTCTTCTCCAAGTGGAAAGAGTAATTTTGGTGGCAAGACTTTACACCCAGTGCAGGAGAGCAGTGAGACCTGCTTTGTGGATTCAGCCTGAGCTATAATTTATGACTGTTTTATGTCATTGCTGAAGGGCTACCAATAAGGTCACAGGTGCTAGCAGACAAACTGTTGTACAAGCCTGTAGGAAGGCCTTGTGTTGGAGAGGAAGCACAGGTGCTGAATGTCAGCAATGGCCAGGGAAAACAGAAGGGAACCTATTCATTTCATGATCAGAGTATAATAAAATAACTTAATTAAGTCAATTTTGCTTTACATACCCAAGAGTCTCCCAGCTTTTTCTTTTTTGATAGCTGCTTACTGATAATATTCATAACAACGTTCACCTAATTTTGCCTGGACTTTAACTTTTTTTCCACAAAAACCAGACATGTGGGCTGCTGTACGTGAAGCAGAGCTGCCAATAGTGTCTTTTGAACAGGCAAACAGACCTAAAACCACAAAGAGAGCTGCTGTGGTGGTGACCAACTTTCAGTTGGCTGCCTCCCAGATTGGGATTTACAGTCCTCAACTACGCCAGCATTGAAGGGTAAGAGGAAGAAACCTAAGCTAGCCAAAGGGAGATGCTTAAAGGAAGGGCGTAATATAACCCAAACCCCTCACTTCTCTCAGGATGGATGTCTTCCTGCAAGCTCCTGGAGCTGGACTGCCAGCCCGAGCCCCACCACAACTCTCTGTCTGGGCATGGGTGCTCACCCCCCTCTCACACACACTGCTCATTATGCACCAGGGACATTCCCTCCTCTTTCCAAACCATGGCTAACTCACTCATGCACTCAGCTCTGACCTCCCATTTCTTTTGCACCTACTGCTCATATTTGGTACCTTGTTCTTCCCTCCTTGGCAGCACACACCAGCTGACAATGCCGCAAGGTCTCCCTAACACAGTGGTGCCTGTGGTTTGCTCAGCTGCCACTAGGACCCTGGGCCACCCTGTCCTCCAGGAGAATTGGTTCTTACTCACCATTGTCTCAACATGTTTCATGATTTCTTTCATTGTATTGGGTATGAGGCAGTCTCAGCCAGCTGGGCAACCCCAGCACTTGCCTCCAGCATGGTTGAGAAAAGGGAGAGAGGACACAAGAGGAGACATAGAGGTGGGAGACCCCTGAAAGGAGGCATGTGGGAGGACAGTGCTGGGGACATGCCTGGGGACACACTCTTGGGAGGAGCTGCTTTGTACTTCAGAGGGATTGTGGCCATGCGTGACCCACACTGGGGCAGGGCACCCCTGCAGTTGGTGGACAGAGGAAAACAAGTAAGAAGGGAGGAGCTGAAAGGAGTTGAAGGAAACTCTTAAGCACAGACCCACCTTCCAGCACTGCCCATCGCCTCACCAGAGAAGCTGGGAGGGACTGAGTGTGAAGGTTGCTGGAAACAATGGAAGCTGAGGCTTGGGAAGTGTTTGGTTTGAGTATGGGGAATGGGGATGAAAGGTGTTTCCCTAAGTGTTTGTGATTTGTCTTATTTTCCTCAATATCCAAGTTGGTAATTAAAATTTTGCATTAATTTGACAAAAAAAATTAAATAAGTAAAATTCCCCAATTCAAGGCTGTTCTGCCAGTGACACTCATTGAAAATTTCTTCTGTCATTAAACAGTAGTTTACAATTAGTCCCATTGGTCTATTTGGGATTCCCTGGCACTTAGATGAGACACCATGGTCTGCAAACAAAACTGGCCTTGTACCAGAGACAGACTTGAAAAACAGCTACGAGGCCCTTATATGCCTCAATTCCTCCAAAAATCCCTTTACCTTTTTTTGCCTAGTTCTGTTTTCTGCACATTTTTTCCATTTCTAAGTCCATAAATAAACCTCTTGAAATGTATAGCTCATTTTCTCTATATACTGTATACCACCTCAATCATAGCAGCTTGATGTACGTAGGCTGGGGTCAGCTCAGCCAGGTTTCATTTAAGAGCGGCCATACACACATGCTCAGTGACTGTAGTAGCAGGTCTTTTCCTATTCTGTTTTTTAAGAAAAAAAGGTACCCAACTGTTGGACAGGACATCTTTGCACATTGATGCTAATTCCACTCTACATCATCGCTCCTCCCATAACCTCACTTGTTGCAGAGTGATGGAGGTACAGCCCACCTCACTGCCAGGAGATTTATTAGCATGTACAAAGAATGGTATCATCATGCGCAGCACTGCCTCATTTTATGTAGAAAATGGGGAAATAGTTGTGCAAACCAGTGCATATGGAAACTATCATCCCCAAACCTTGGCTAGCTTCACTGGAACACCAAAAGGCTCGTCGCCTCTCCAAGGACTATTTTCCTATAGTGTTTCAGTCTTTTCTTGCTCCCACCCATTTCGACACCAAAGCTGTTCAGAACAATCTATCACTTTCTTCTTTTTTTGCTTCAGATGAAGGGAAAATATTTTCCCTGTCTACAAGCATAGCTGTGTTTTGTTACTTACACATTTAAATTAAAATAATCCAGGGCAGAAACCTGGTCTGGAAAGCTTCAGATCAGAGGCTGATGTTTCAGCAGGTAATTAGCATCTGAAAATAGAGATGTTAAACAGGAACAGTTTGACTGTGATTTTCCAAATATACTTCCCAATGACAAATTAGGGGAAGAATCATTCTGTTACAGGCTGAGCACAGACATCTATCCCAGTGGATAACTAGGGGGAAGGGGAGCCTCTAGTGAATTAGTATCACTTAATTATGAGTCCAGCTCTGGGGAAGGACTGCTCCTGCAATAGCTCTGGCCATCCTTATTTGGTGGATTTTAGGCACCTTTATGCCTTTTCATTTCTGTCAATGAACGACACCTTCCTCTTCATCGTTCTTAGCATATCTGAACTGGAAAGTAGAATTTTTTCCCCTTTACAGACAGGGGCCTTCAGGACAGGGATACTGAGATCAGAGGCCCTCAGAGGTATTTTAGCTCCTAATTCAAAGGAGAATCAAGAACTCAAACTCACATAAAGGTTTGGGACTAACTGACCTTCAAAGGCTGTGTACGCATTCTGTGGCTGAAAATCACACTGCACTTACAACATTGGCAGACAACTGTAAGGCATCCCTCCATCACAAGTTTCTGCCTTCAACACTTTGGCCACAACTCTGCGTCAACTCCTCATCCACTGCAACTCTCAGTCTCTTTGGGCAACAGGATGGTGGCAAGAACATGGCCGCACATCCTGCCTTTACTGACTGACCCCTGGCAGGGTGCCATTGTTCTTGCCTGACCACATCATCACACTGCATGCAAAATTTGGCACTCACTCCTCAAACCTCCTCCTTTCTCCCTGTAAGACCCAAGAACAGTGGGTAGAACTGTTCTTCACAGAGAGGTATTTATTCTTCCCTCAGACTCCTATGATATTATGAATGTCTTAAGCAACCATGGTTAGACCCAATGGCAGCAGATTTCCAGAGAATTATTTCAAGTGTTTTGGAGCTGAGCCCTTTGTCAATCTTCCTGAAACTCCACAGATTTATTTGTAATATTGGTTCCTGAGAATCACACCTTCAACTTCCAAAGTACAAAAATGTCACTTTTGTTAGAGGATTTAAGTACTGCTTAGATTCATTAGCAAAGGTAATTTTGGCCTAATTAGTCTTCTAATTTCTATGTTATCCCTTGTAGGAACATGCCCTCAGATATTAGTAAAATGGTTTATAATATATGCTAATCACCATAATCTGATTTATCTTTAATTATACATGTAATGGGGAAACTAATTGGAAGATGAAGGGTATTTGGAAGGGCCAAAATATGTAAATCAGGAAAAGCACAGAATGTTATTATTAAACAACAAAAAATATGCTTTTGAGTATATGGAAGAATAGTTGTTCCCTATAGCAGAAATATCAGATACTTCACTTCTTTTAGATCTCCTTGTTGTAGCAAAACTGATTCATAAATCTAACGACAACTGAGGTTTTGGCCTTACAACATCTGCCTGGCCTAAAATGGAACACCTAATACTAGGATAAAAATAAGGAAAAATTATTTGCAGAATAGAGGGCAAAGTATAAATAAAGTTGCAAATTATAATAGCGGTTTCCAAATGAAATTTTCTTAGTTTCAAAATTTCCTACTTGCAGAAATCATGTCACTGAAGTTTCCTCTGTGTTTAAAAAGCAAATTGGTCTGGTGGATCTTTTAGCAACTTTGCAGTCTATTTTTCCCCTTTCCATGGATTTAATGGACAATAACAGAAAAAAATAACAATTTCCTGGGGATTTATTATTTCTGCTCTTGAAAAGTACATTATGTGTGAAGTACTGCCAAATTCTATCTATGCTTTAAATGTTGCAGTGTAATGTGACTTTGCAAAGCACAGCAAGGAAAGGAGAAAAGAAATGATAGCTCTTCTTTAAAGTTGTCATATGGGAGTCATTTAAAAATATCTTATTACACAAAAAGAACATAAATTAGCAAAAATGAAGATACTGACCGTAGCTATCCATGCTTTTTAGCATAAATATTTGAAACTATAAGTATCTTCTGGGTTGCTTTCTTTCTGAGAATTCAGATGTTGATTTGGGATTTGTCTGGATGAAAACCATGTTTCTGTTTAATCACGGGTTTTATTATGGGGCTTTGTTTGCTTTTTTTTTTTTTCCCATTATTGAACTGAAGATGTCAAACAGTGATATGTAATTACACTTGACCACTCCAGTTCAATAAGTACCGCACTGAACACTTGTCCTCAGTGGTCTACTCACAGGGTGCAGTGCAACTGGGGGAAGCTGATGCACATGATCTGCCCCTTTTAGCCTGGCAGGTTTGCCAGAGCTTGTCTGACAGTCCTACCTGTGCTATCTTTACTTTGTGCCTGAGCCTGGAATTGCATCTATAATGGATTTTCTATTGAAAAAGAGCAGTTGCTAATATTTGCACCGATTTTCAAACATTTGGTCTTCAGCTTGTCTGGTCCCATGTGTAAGCTACACATCTTTGATCAAATATGTGAAGAGTCCACACCAGATTTTCAGGTATTTTAGGAAACTTGAGCTATCATTTAAGTGTATATTCAAGTACACAGCAAAATCTGGCATGTCCATCTGGGCAGAAGCTTTTAGAAACCAGAGCCACACTGTCTCTTCAGCTCTAGCCCACAGACCAGCTTATGTAACCTAATGCAGAAGGAAAATTGCTGTCACCTAGAAGGGCATACTGTCCTCTCCTAGTTAGGCCTTCTGCTATACTTGGGCACATTCTCGTCCATAGAAAAATAGGCCAACATGCCCCAGCAAAGTGTTAGTGCTTTGCTTGGGCACAAGCCATTTGTTTCCATACAAAAGTTCTTAAGAAGGCTTCATTGCATAACAAGCTGTAGGTTATTTTTGATATTTGAAGTATTTTTCTTCAGTATCTGACATTGTTCATCATTTCAAGTCAGAGAGACACAAACATTCAACATTTCTCTTTGGTACCTTCAGTTTGACATACTGCCGGGCAGAATGGTGGCCACACCAAAGTCATGAGGTGGAGAGGACACTTTAAAAGCAGAGCACAGAAAAAAAACCTTACCTACATGGTTAGCAAGTACAATGTATGATGCAAAGAATCTTATTTGAACTACTCTTTGGCATTTAAACACAAAAAGATAATAGATGATATTTTTTTTTTTAAATAAGAGGTCTTGGACTGATGGCCTTTCTAGATTTTCAGAGTTAGTTGCATTTCTTTCTGTGGCTTTATGTCAGCAATGGATTTGGCTTAATGAATATCATGCATATCTCCCAGCATAGGCAATATCAGGACATCTTCTAATTCTGGCAACTTAAAATGTCAACAATTATATTTTTTCATGACTTGTGAGTATATGAGGGGAGATCCCAGCTTTTCAGAAACTGGCAGCTGGGATCCTAGTACAGCTAGGACTGGGATGCTGATCTTCTTGATAATCTTCTTAAGAGAACTAACCATGCAGCAGGACCTGCCTTAAAGCTTGTCCTTTATTTTTTAATATATTTTATTAAATGGAGAACTGGGGAATCAGAGCACATACATACCTTTGTTACTTCCTCTGTCAGTAGGACAAAAACAGGCCATCTACACAGAGTAAATTAAACATAAGCCATCTGACATATTTAAAATAACACTGTGTATAGACATAGATCTTTCATGATGACAAAATATTTAAAATATTTTCTAATTGTCTGTGAATTTGCAGTATTTGCCAGATAATTTGAACAGTTAACTTTCCCATAAGGTATTTCAAATTGTTTCAACCATCCACTAGTCTTCTTGTTTGGTTGATAACTTAAGTCATCTGGTATTGATTACTGCTATTGGTACTTTAAATGGCAACAAATATAATAAAAAAATAACCCATACCTTGTATAAGTGCTCACAATAATGAAACGGTATTGTTACAACTGGGAAGCCTTCGGCACAGCCTCACAAAAAGTTGGTAACTTTCTGAACACTTAAAGCCATCAAACAACAGGAGCAGCACTAGCCAAGCATGAAAAGGTGGGTTTTTTTCAGCAAGCATGTAACATTATTTAGCATGTCATAGCATAAAGAGAAAATCTCAGTAGGTCAGCAGAAGTCTCCACAGACCACAATGGGTCTTGAATCAGGCTTCCCACTGATAACCTTCTAGTGCAGCAGATGTCCTGCCCAATTCCAAGCTGCACAGTCAGGGGTCAGGCATCACTTTCTTCTTCTCCAGCAGATTCACCAAGGAAGCAGTGCACATGCACACCACTGCAGACACTGCCAGAAGCTATCACCGTGTGGTTCACTGTGCAACCAAATGCTATCACTGCTCATGACCTTGTCCATTTCAAGAGACTATCTGCTGCACATTTGTAAACCTTTATGTGGGAAGGCATTTGTGCAGATGCAATCTGTCTACAAATGAACCCACAAGCTAGAAGATAACTTTTGTACTATTTAAAGAGAAGTCAAATGGGAAAGGCAATCACCCATCCCTTGTGGGCTTCGTTTGACCTTCATCTAATGTTTTTCCATGGATATATAACTGAGCAAGCCCAAATGTGGCCACACACCATAAATTATGAACACACACATAGAAAAGATGCAGTGCAGTGAAGAATGATATGAACCAATCTGGATGACATTTAACAGAAAAGTTAATGGTCATATTGTTCTCAGGTTTTACTGAAAATTACCAGGCGGGCTCTGGAAAATACGTGCTGTTGGGAATCTGTTCAGGGTTTTTATCAAAGCTTCTCTGCAATTAGTGGCTAATTATAGTTCATTCCTTTGGAATTCCTTGAAATATGATCGCCCTGATTTCAGCCAGATACTATTCACAGCCTTGCAATCTGCAGCTTTATGAAAAACATATTTTAATAATAAATGTAATAGTAAGTATTTGTGCAGCAAACAGCAGTGATAAAAAGTTAGCACCATTCAGTAGCACTTTGACCATCAAGGGACTCGATTTGCCAACCTTAATCTTTACAGCTTCCTGCGAGATGAGTGTGTGCGAAGTTTATCTCAGTAAATGCAGGGATAGGAGTGACTAATCTCTCCAACCTGGGGCTGGCGGGTCACACCCTGATAAGCACAGCCCCAGCCTGGCACGGCTCTGCAGCTCACTCCAGCATCATGGAGGCTGGCTCAGCTGGAGGGAGGTGCTGTTTAAATATGCTGCTCTTTTCTTGTTCACACACAGCTCTGTGAATTAATTATTACTCCTTTTTTTTCCTGGCCAGAATGAAGGCACACACCTGGGTGTTACTTTCCTGAGGCTGGAGCAGAGCTGGGAGCTAGAAGTTTAGGGAACCTGTTGTTCTCCTCCTCCCAGTGCCTGCAAACATCCCACTGTAAACACAGCAGCTTCTGTACTGCTTCTCCATCGCACCTCAAAAAGGGTAAATCTTAGACTTTGCAAATCTGAATTGTCCCACGTGGTCACCTAAACTCCCATATGGGATGGGAAGTACGGGGGCTAGCTAGTGCACCCTGGCCAAGCTACAGAGGGTGAAGGTCCTTGCTGGAGGTGTGGTGGAGCCTAGCTGCAGCTCCACTCCACCCTTGGTCCTTCCTTCCCAACAGTGTTGCTATTAAGGATGGCAGGTAAAGGTGTGGAAGAAGGAGAGCAGTGACACCTGGCTGGCCTTTCTTCCTAAAGGAAGGTTTCCATCTGCACATCATCCATGGGCTGCACAACTCTTTTCTTTCCAAGGGGACATTGCAAAGCCACGGCAGGGTGAGAGAAAGTTAAAAGTACCTCTATGGCAGTGGTGCACAAAGTCTTGATGCGGCAAAATCTACCTCATCTATACGTATGGTGCTGATAAGCCACGAGGGTACACTAACAGAAAAATAGATTATTATTAGCTACATCATTGAGAAAAAGGTGGCTTTAAAAGTATTAAAAATAGCTGGTTGAGTTTTTTCCAGACACATGAGATATGAGGCAAAGAAGAACAATCACAAAGGAGATACTTGGAGTAGCGTCACTACTTTCATGGTTGTTCCCAACAGCATAATTGCCAATAGCATGAACAATGGGAAAGCATTGTTAATTTAAACTGCAAAATATTTTCAAGTAAATTATGCAGAAAAAAAGCCTCTCACTTTTACAACAGCCAGGGAAAAGACGTGCAATTATTCTCAAGACAAAGATGTTTCTAACAGTTCCTTTGGATGGATGGGATGCATACTGTTTCTTTTCCTCAAATAATGAAAAAAATGTTACTAATTTGATTAACGAAGAACCTTCAGAAATTAAAAATATTACATGGAAATCTTGATTAGCAATCATTGCTACCCGAGGTTAATGATTGTTAATGATTAATTAACAATTGCTCAAATGAGTTCCTGCAGCAATTGGATGAAATGAAATAGGAAATTACAGTGCCATGGTACACTAGACAAATGATTCCCCTTGCGTGTATTTATAGAAGTAAATTGCACAAAGCAAGCAGCAGAACAATTATCAAAACTAATCACTCCTGAAACTTGGGATGTTGTTTACCTTTTATCTGGGGCTGTGAAATGGACAGATAATTCTCATGAAAAGCCGTTAACTCCAGTGGCAAGGCTTAGCATCTGGTGATGGATGCTCACCCAGAATGCCAGCCTTACAACAACAACATAAGTTTTTCATGTTCCCTCGTAACCTTCTCGTTTTAAAGGAAAGCATAAAAAAACCTGCAGAGACTCTTTTTACTTCAGTGATCAGTGTCAGGGATTGTAATGATGGATTTGTTTCTCTTTAAGGGCTTTAGCCAGCAGAGAAATGCAAACAGGCAACTTTACATGCAGCTGTGTGACCACAGGATTTAAGAAGCACTACAGATCTATTTGCATTCATCCCACGGCAGGATCATTTCTTGGTCATTTATTTTACTTAGGTGTGCTTGCAACAAAGTGAGGATGGAAACTGGTTTATATTATGTTGAAAAGAAAATGAAGGGGGAGAGGGTAAAGAGGGAAAATGATGCAATCGCCAGAAAATTAATTGAAATAGCAATAAAATGTTACTAGTCTAATGAAAAGGAGAGCATGAATACAAACGTACAAAACTAGTCACATGGTTGTATTTTGTTTAATAGAGAGTTTATTTTTAAGTGAATGGATGATTCACATAGAAAAATATGTTCTAAGTGTTCATCGTCTGTGGGAGAGTACTGTTACAACATGCACAATGTGGTTTCTGAGAGAACAGTTTGGCTTTGTAATAAAGATGTGGGCTTCAGTGGTAAGAAAAGTCTATGTTACTTTTAAAATCTGTCAAGGTTCCAGAAATAAAACTTTCTTTAATGGAAAAATATAGCATCATTATTCCCAAGCTGTTATTACAACTTGGTCTTGTCATGCAGAAAAATCCACAGATAGTTATCCATGCTACTGAATCATTTGATAGTCTTCTTGAAAGATACTATCCCATCCATTTTATAACATTGTAGTAACAGCTATGGTGTAATCATCTTCCCTTTTCACAATATATGATGGTTTTAACACTGCAGTGGGGAAAAGTGTCCACATCCTAAAACTTTCATTGCTCCTTCTGGGCTATAAACCCCTTACCTACATCTGCTTTTCTACTTACTTTCTCTTCTCTCCTGAATTCATTCATCTACTGGCTCCACAAAGTTGTCCACATTTATCTACTGGAAATCTACTGGCAAATGAGTTTCTTATTTGAGTTTTCAAAGGCAAAAGCTTTTTTCATGGATGAAAAGGGAAGCCCAAGGCCATTGCCTCATCCAAAATCAGTTCTGGTAATGATTGAATCTGATAGGATTCTTGGACTGGCGTTTATTCACCACGGGATGTTTGTGCGCAGCACTTGGGGAAGGTGCGTGTGGTCCTGGGCATATTTCAATATATTCATGTGAGATAACCCCCAGTGCTTTACACTGAGGTGACTTGCTGAAATGGGTAGCAGAGACACAAGTAGGATCCAGATTCTCCACTAGTCAGAACCTAACCCAGATGAATACTGAAAAAAATGCATTAAGTATTTTTTTTAATAGACTTCTCTGAGAAAAATCGTAAAAGGATGGCATTTATCACTTTGGCTGCTTAGTTGTTTAAAACAAAGTTGTTGTAGCAGAATTACAGTTATAGCTGTAACTTGGGCTTATCTGAATTTCCATTCTTAGCCACGTTACCATCTGGAAAGAGAGAATTTTTCAGTATTTGCAATTAAATGTAATTACAATTACTTAGAGAAATGGATAGATATATTTGAAACAAATAGGTGAGCAGAAAAAAAGAAAAAGGAGAGTAATCTGTTACTGTAAAACAGCCATTACCACATCCATTATTCCTGCATTTCAGCTCTGCCAGAGTGCTAGACAAGAGAAACTTGTTTAATTCATTAAGAAACAAAGCGTAGATGAAGCTTCATTTTTGCTCTTCAATCCTAACTTCCTGAGGAGCCATGTTTATAGTCAGACCAAAGAGGAAAATGTCCATACATCTCTCATCCAATGTGAAAAATATAATACACTTAATTTCCCCACAAAAAGAAGATGCTGGGAAATCTTCAAGTAGGAGAATGCATCCACCCCTGGCTACATTAGAACAGTAGCTATATTCTTTCAACATTACTTCTCTGCACTTGCAATTTGGCATGACTTTGACCCATGCTGTAGCTTTGGTAATAAACATCACTGACCACACCATAACATATAGATACATAAATATATGGCCAAAAAGGCAACCCATTTAATGTATATTTTTTGTAAGTCATATTCAGGAACAAAATAGGAAATTGAAACTTCCAGCACACTAGCAGCCACACTGAAGGAGAAAAATGAACTGCTTAGTAATATTTATATTAGCAACTTGTATCAGCAAACCTGATGCAGACCAAAGTAAAATTTCACCAGACATCTCTAACATATGCTGCATACAATTTGGAAAGATCAGTATTTTGACACCTTTCTTTTGGCTAAACCTCAAATTAAGACCCAAATCCTATGCATTACAGAATGTTCCCATGCACTACAGAGTGGGATGATGTTTGCCCCTGCCCCCAGTAATTCAAAGCCTCCTTTATGGCAGATGTTTGTGAAGATCTATTTAAGATAAAAGAAACATGGGTTCTAGTTGCTTCTTCAGTATCATTCTAGGTGTGGGGAAATTCAAGTCAGATAGAAAACTTTTCTTCAACAGACAGGAGAAATCCCAGTTCCACAGAAGGAAGCTGCACACACATCCTAAATGTGGGACAGCTGCACCAGATTTGACATGTAACTGGAATACACAAAATGAGCACTGTCCCTAATGATGAAGTTCAAGTCAATGGCTTTAATTGGGCCCTTTGAAAATGCCAAAGAATTAAGAAAAATTGATGAGCCAACAACGACCATGGAAACAAGCCACTGCATCCACTCAGCTAAAAATAAGCAAAGTGATGAGTTGGCCAAAACACTGAATCAAAAAGAAGCTGAGTCTTGTACCCATAATTCCTTTCTGTGTTAAAACCATGCTAGCTATAGAACAAGAGACTTGCCTTCCTGTCCACCTCCTCACCCCCTCCTTGCCCTTCAAATTGTTTTATAAAATGTATGCTTTTGCAAAGCTTTACAGTTTTGAGACAACACCATGGGATATAACTATGAGACATCAAATACTGATGGTCTCACTCTCTATAGACCTCATACAGACAAACCCTCAGATGTTAACAGCCTGTCTGAGTAAATAGTAGCATGAGGACTTCAGGATCTGGCCAGGAATAGCATATGAATATACCTTCAAGACCCTCATTGACAGGCTGCTCACCAGCCTGCTCCCATGAGCTAGCTACTTGCACTCTTTGCATGATCTTTCCTATCTTCCCATCCAACACTCACCGTCCTGTCACTTCACTTGAATTATAAACAAACCAAATGAGTTCTCTGATTGATTTCAAAGCTTTGACTTCAGGATCAAGAAGTTATATACAAGTATGGTAGACCATGTCCTCCCTTTCAGGCATCCCAAATGGTGGGTGTGGGGGTTGGGAGTGGGAGTCAGAAGCCTGTGACTCAGGAGAACAGGAATGTGGGAGTACTGAAGGTACCCGTGTGACAGCACTAAGCACATCAGCTCCTTCAGATGAGTTTTCAGGAGATCTAGATGCCTAAGCCTGGAGCAACCACTGGTGAAGGACTACAGCCCTCCATTTTAAGCAACACTGCAACCTGATATTTAGCCACCTACATTGTACAGACTGGGCACATGCTGAATAATAATTTACCTTTTGCTGAAACATATTTTCATCCACAGCAGAATTTCAGAGCTCTCTCTCATCCCTCTGAAAAGAATTTAAATTCTTATCAGAGCACCTGCAGCACAGGGCACCAGTGACACCCACTACACCCACTTGCTGCTCGCCTGAGGGCTGGAGTGTGATCCACGTGCTGTTGGAGTGACATTTCCAAACAAATGCTGTCAAACTGTCATAAATATTTCCAACATCAGGTCTGTGTGTTCAGGCTCTTCAAACACATGCTAATGCAAGCCAGAATTGTACTCAGTGAGGCTCCCCTGGGACTTTAAGGTAAGTTTGTGGGTTTGTGTTTGCTGAGTTGTGCCTTTTGGTACTCAAGATGAATGAGGAGACATCTCCTGGAAAACTGGACTCCTGAAAACATTTTCATTGATTTTAAAAAGTGCTTTGAGAAAATATGGAAGTGCTTCAGTTAGAAAAGCTGAGGAGTGCAAGATATTTTATGAGTCTCAAATGCATAAATGTTCTAAGTCTACCATCTAGAAAACGTGCCATGGAAGGTGAGTACAGAAAGGCAGCACAGTGTAATTTGTGTGATATACATCCAAATGGTTGTCCACATCTTTCATGGAGAATCAAAGTCTGAAATCCTCACATGGCTCCAAGACATGAGCCACATTGTGGCAACACCAGCCTGTTCTTCCCACCAACTCTGATGCCTGAGCAGGGACCTTAGTCCTGATGTGAGTGTCCTGTTCTGCAGAGCTATTAAGGGGAACCTACTTAAGATTCATTCAAGCTGATGTACGTCCTTTAGTGTGCATTTTACCAGGGAGCTTACTTCAGCCCTGACCAAAAAACCCCAACATTCTTGGGAACATTTTCAATAAAAATACTGGAGGTATGGAGCCTGAATCCTGCAAACTGCTCCAGACTGTAATTCAGTGGAGCCTGCTGACCTCCTGAGCTGCACAAGAGCCTGTTCCAACTGTGTAACAGGATGAAAGCCTCAGCTGGGATCAAGCCCACAGACCTGGGGCCAGCACAGATGGTTAGACCCCTACAGCTTGGCACTTAGGCTGTATATATGGTGCACACAAGTGCCTCAGTAAACATGGAGCAGGCAGAGCCCTACTCAGCTCACACATTCAAGGGGGTTACTACAGAGAGTTAGAAACCAGAAGGCAAAAGGCAGCCTTCATCCTGGCTCCTTAGGACCCTGGCTGTGGGCTGGCCTCAGGAACTTCCCTTCCTTTGCACCCAATACATGGCTTTCAAAAATGGAGCAGGGTGCCTGCTTTTCTTTTAAACCACAACTGGAAGAGTTGGATGGGTAACAGCTGAAACAGTAACTGGTCAGAGCCCTTGCTCAGGACTCCTAAGGCATGAAAGTCCCACTTTTCTGATTGGTACCCATGTAAATGGTCCAGGCCAGGCTGGGGCACTCCTAGTCCGGCAGAGCAAGTTTATGGAGGAGGGAGGCTGGAGGACTGTGTGTTACTTCTGCCCCAGAGCTGGACTCCCCTTGTGGGGGAGCCCTGAGCGACCTGTTCACCTGGGTAGCTACTAGGGTGCTCTTACAGGGAGTGGTGTCTGAGTGATGAACTAAAGCCACCCTGGGCATAAGGAAGAGAAGAGTGGAGAAACCCTCACGCCAACAGTGCAGGCTCTCCTCCTCTTTTGCACCCACACCTGGCAGCCCCACTCTCACAGAGCAGTTTGGAGCCTGGCAAAGGGGACAGTCCTCTGGGACCACTGGTATACTCTCCTCCTGGGAAGAGGACTAAACCCCGGTTTCTCAGACTCTTGTCAGCTGCTCTAATTGCAAGGTTACAATGCACAATAGCACAACAACAAGTTGCCTTCAGGGAATCTGGCAATGGTATTTCTTTGGGACCAATCCTGTCTATGTACTAAGCACAGCAATGTCTGTGGGGCAGGAACATTTTCCTTAGGATCCTGTCTGGCCTCAGGCATCCTCCATTCCCTAAGGTGACATCCATGCCAGAGCTGTGGCAGCTCTGGGTCTGCGTAAACATGTAGGTCCGGTAACTTTAAAATCAGCAACCAAGTATGCTTTGCAGTCAGGTATAAACACACTTCTCCTTTAACTGTCCAAGTACTCTACTGGATTTGACTGGAGTTGTAAACAATGAGGTAACACAAGTGGAAAAAAAATATGATTGAACTTCTCCAGGTGCTATGGTATAATATAAAAATTATATCTGGCATCCAGTGAACTTCAGCAACAGTGACAGCTGCTGGTCTTAGATGAATGTGGGAGTGCTGACACAGCAATGTAGAAGTACAATATTGTACATTATCTGCATGTGTCCCCCTCCCACCCACCTGAAATTAAGCCTTCTGGGAAGACATCCAAGAAAGTGTACACCTAATACTTGGGCCTCTTGTCTGCTGTGACAAAACCTCATAGAAAGAAGTAGATTTAAGAGCAACAGAAAACCTAAAGCAAAACAAAGAAAACCATTTTTAAGAGCTACACTGAGTGCCAGAAGGCTAAACAAAGACTTTATCTACTCCCGAAATAACAAATTGGTCCAGTGCCACGAGTAGTCTAGCAGTTCTGGAAAGCATATCACGTAATGCCAACAATAATAGAGACCTTCGGTCAGATATGACCCCTTTACAGAAATTTACCATATATGACTAATTCAGACAGACAGTAGTAAATCAAAAGTCTGTTCTTCATCTATACATTAAATTATTTATAACGCATTGAAATTCTAACATTAGAGTGGTATATTGCACAATAATTTTCTTTTTTTTTTTCTTTTTGCCCCCAACATTTCTATCCTGAAATATAGTTGAACTATGGAGAAGAGAATCTAACTATAAAACACTATATAAATTCAACAGCAAACGTGCTGCTAAGACAAACTAAAATAACATTGAAACTTAACATGAGCTATTTGAATAGGTCAGGGCAATAGATGTGAGATGGTATAAACCATGTTGTCGTCTCAGTCCACACAAAAACAATACAGGAATATATGTATGTGTGCGTGTCTGCACATGCGTGTGCATTCTGTACCCACCTGTGGGCTGCTCTCAGGTGAGGAGGAGTAAAATAAGCCAGACAAAGGGGTGGTGGTAGCGAAAAGACTGCCAGGCAAAGGGGAAAATAAAGGTTTAGGGAGCATGGTATGTCCTGCATTTTCCATACGGAAAGAGCAGGATGAGCAGAGATGCAATGAAAGCAGAGTATAAGGAAGTGTTTGTATAATTAACCATTAGAAACTGCTTCCAGATACATTATATGGTGAGTGGCCTAGAAAACAGCAGGAAATTATTAATTTACACAGACTTGAATATCATATGAAGTTACAGTAGCTAAAATAAACAACTCCAAGGATCACTGGCTTTTCTCATTCAAGAAGGACTTTTTGTGGTTGTACAAGTCTGGAGCAAAATAAGCAGTGACCTGATGGCAGCCCAACTGTCAACTGTCTCCACTTGAAGGACTGAGCAACCCACCAGTTCCCCAGTTACAAAAGTTAATTTCAAACAAGGGGATAATGATTTGCTGACCCTCCCCAAACATCTACACTCGAGTACAGGGTCTCCATCCTCGGGTGAAAGCCTCACTGAGCTGCTATAGACTTTGAGCACATAAAATCTGGTTCCTGAGCTACCAGCACAGTGAACGAAACATGGGTGAACAGGCTAGAAAATGTCTGGTCAAGTGCCCCACCAGCCTTGCACTTATTGCCCAACTGTGAATTCGTGGGCTGGAAGCAAGGAAAGAAACTGGTGGAAATCCCCAGCACCTTCTAACCTTTCAAGGTGTCTGGGTGCCCTACAATTAATAGGATTTGGTGTCTAACCTGCACAACCAAAATCAGATTTGGTGTCTAACCAGCCTGCCTGTCATCTCTCCGAACAAGATCTGTACTCCTGAAGCACACCAGCACTTTGAAAACATTTTCCTGAGATACCAATGGGTAAGAACAACCTAAGTGCAGTGAGAGAGAAGGCAATTTGGGCATGAGAGGTCTTCTGCTGTTGTGCCCTGAATTTGGCAAGTCCTTCCTGAAAGCAAAACAGCCACAGGCTGATGGAAACTACCAGCATTCATTATCCTGAATGTGTAATTATCAGCAGCTAGTTCAGCCAATGGTTAAATCTTCATCTCTCAGTGTTGATATTTATACTTACATATATGCATACAGGTACATGTGGCTGTATACATTTCTGACTCAAAATTCAGTCTGTGAAAAAAAGGTACAAATTATTTTCAGTTAGTGGAATAAACCTTTTGATGATAGGGAAAAATCACCATTAAATCATAAAATTATCTTCATACTTATCTCTGTTCCAGTTTCCCTTATTACCAGTCATCTTTTTTTCCCCTCTGTTCATATGTCTTCTCCCATTTCAGCTTTTAGGTTAAGCAGGCCATCTTTCTGATCTCCATACATTCTATCTCTTTTTATGGGTGCAACTTATGTTTTAATTAATTGTATGGAAGAATCTACATCCCAAGGAGGACTAGAAATGACCCTGTGGTAGATGATGGTAATTTGCTAATTTTTAAAGTTTCTGCAGATAGCTATCTCATCTGTGCTAGAAAACAGGAGTTTACTCTTGCCCAACATCTAGAAAGATAAAATGACAAAGCGGAATCAATAAGAAGCACAACAGCCTTGTTTCATTGCCTTGCTGATGAAGTGCAAAAACCAAACTGATAGTACAACAAAGAAAAAAAAAAATTGATCTTTAAATGTGTTCCAAAGGTGACATTTGTAATCCAATTAAGGAAAATATTGTAATTTGTTTGGGCTATTTCCTCACCATGGATTTTCACTTTTGTTAAAGCTGGATCTTCTTTTCTGAGTGATAAAATATTTGCAAGAATCCTTTTATCTCTTGCATTGCTTTTTTACACCTGTACTTCACAGCAGAGATCTGTATTTTACAGGTGCTGTTGTATCTTACAGGATGGTGCGTGCACTGTTACGGAGCTCTGTGTTACCTGATGGTGGCCATTGTAATTTGAATGCAGCATTAAAGCTAATGAATAAGCCAAGCACTAAAAGCTGACCATCAGCACTATACAGAAGAGGTTCTGACACCCTGTAGCCTCCTAGTGTTTCTGTGTTTGTGCCAAGAAAAAGGGTTCATTGCCAAGACTGTCTGATGTGCAATATCCAGTGTGATCTTCTTCAGCACAGCTTGTTTTCACTCACTGTGTGTGGAAGGAGGTCATAAATTGCTATCCAAAGAAATCACAGAAAAGAGTGCCCCACAATGATTTGTTCATTTGTATGATGTAGTTATACGATCAGCCAAAGCTAGTATTGCCACTAGAAATTATTTTTTTTCCTAGAGAGTCTCAACTGGGAACCATTGTGCACCTTCTTTAATGCTGTGGCCAGCAAGAGGGATGGAGCATGGACAGGGATGGGAGCAGGAAAGAGCAGTGGAGCCAAGGGACTAGGAGAACAACAGTGCCAGTACTGGCTGATGGATCTCTCTGCTGATGGTGGAAGGCAGCAACCCAGATGAGCAGTTTCTGCTGGGCAACTCACAATGGGTGCTCACAGTGCACTATGATGGCCTTTGTGTTAATACAATCACACAGACATCTCCAAGCACTCAGCTGTGACATCCTCCCCGTGCTGAAACCCCTGCTTATAATAATCAGTGTATCCATGGTAGTGTTATCACCTGTTTTTACTGGTTCAAATAATCATTTAGTGATAGAGGTAAGTAAAATATCCAACCAGTGGTAGTAACTCAAGAGGTATTCTTTCCTCCTCGGATGGCACTGAGGTGAGCAGTTCAGTTTCAGTTCTTCCTAAAGCATGTGGGAAAATGAAAATGTGAGGTGTTATTATCGTATCACACATCTGCTGCTATGAAATCTGCATGCTAGAGGTATGTCAGAAACAGAAATGGATCAATCCGGAGCTAATGGAAACTCACTTTGGTGGCAGGAGCTAATGCTGCCTCACCTGTAGCTGCTATCCACTGAAGAATGCCACCACACAAATGCAGTACTGCCACTAGTTCACTGCAGGGGGTCAGACTGACAATTGAAATGCACCAAACCAGGAGCTCTGCAGGCTGAGGAGAGCTCTCGGCAACAAATCTCCCAAATCAAGCCACCTGCAGCCAGGACACCCCTGTTTTGGGGGCAGATCCTGTTGCGGATGTTTAGTTTCCAGGCAAAGGAAACAAAGGTGTGCTGTAACTTATGGCTGTCCCTTGCTGCTGCTGCCACATCCAGTCTTAGAAGCACCACTAAGGTGGTGCTCCAGTGCCACCTATTCCCCTTCAAATAGCTGTTAATGAAGCATAATCATGCTTATGGGAGGTGCTGTCTTTTCTCCCACCAGAAGACTCAACACCAGATGTACTGCTGGAAAAAAGAGACTTCATAGCATGATCATACACTCCCCAGTGACATGTGCTTGCGATTGGCATTACAGTCAGTTGCAAAGTAGGAGTCCGCTGCTCAATTTTTGTTCAGATGAGAACAGGAACAATGTGCAATCCCACCAAGCCCCTCTACAGACAGGGTAATTAAAACATTGCTGTCTGAAAGGAGACATGCTAAAAGCTATAGTCCATCTGTACTCAATAGCTTATTCCACTTGAGGCTGGGTAGGTTTCATGCCAAAACTTCCACTCCCTCTCCCTAGATCTGATGTTCCTAGCTTGGGAAAGGTGAGGTATTGTTGCAACTTAGCATGTGGTGCTGCCACGGGGGAGGGACACCAAAGACACATTTTGTAGCAATCGTTTCCAGCAGGCATCGGCATGTTGCTGGATTTACTGCTGACCACCCTCTAGCTGTTTCTGTGGAGTCTGAAATGCTTTTCCTTTGATGTAAGGATGCAGGAAACTTCATGCAATGGCAGTATGAACAACTTGGAAACCATCCACCCTCTTCTTTCTCACAACAGCTAGCAGGGAGCCCTTGGCCAAGACTGCCAGCGGCTCTGATGAAGGCTGCTCGCAGGTGATGTAAGGGAGCCTGAAGCGGTGCTCCTTGGCAGGCATGCAGGGAACAGCGTGATCACCGTCCTGCCCTGGCACGACTCGCCTTTGAGCTTCCTCTTCTTATCAGGACAAGAAGCTACACGCAGCAGTGTTGGTGAGGTAGAGAAGTGTTTAGGGTCCTAACCATTACTTGAAAGAGGCCAATGGGAAAAAAAAACCCCAAACTCATGGACTCTTCTTTCAGCCCCATTGCTGCTTCTTGACATTATCAATTTAGTGAGGATGCCATCTGCTATTCGAGTTCACAGGGACTCCCTTAGCAGCCTAATGGAACTGGGAAGCCTTCTGAAAACAACAGTCAGACCATTTCACCCTGCTATCCCCTCTGTGCCTGCTATCTAATATTAAACACATTTTCCTGCCATCCTCAAAAATCAGTAATGGTATTATTGGAACAAGCTGTGTGGGTCCTCAAATTTTGTCCTGTTCTAATGAAATCCTGTCAGTCAGCGACAGACCTTGTACATGTCTGAGATGACTGAAGTTCTTGCCTGCAGGTTTTTTCATGGCACGATATGAGGGATAATCTCTCCTCGTGAGTGTATGATGAATACAACAAGCTTTATTAAAGAAATCAATACTTTGAGCCTAAATTATGCCTCCTGCCAGGGAGGTGACATCATTACTAGTCCAGGTATTCATATTCTGCTGAGCTGGCATCTGAAACAGAGTTCATGTTTTGCTAGGCTTTTCAGAAACCTCCATTCAAAACCTCAGAACTTGAATACAGTAACTTCAGTGTTTTGCTGGGTTTTTTCAGTGCCATTGCCTGATAACATCAACACCATCAGCCTACACTGTGCTTTACCTCACGAAATGTATTTAGGATTAGATGGAAACCATGTGTTTCTTTCATCTTCATGGGGTTTAGATGAACTTCCCATCAGGCTGAAGCATTGCATGCAAGACCCCGGGAACAAATGGGAGCTCTCTGCAGGAGTCCAGATCCATCTCCCTGGAGCACCAGGAATACTCTGGGTCCAGAAAGCTTTGCTGAGCCGGAGAGGGGTCTGAGAACCTTGGTGTGAAAACCCACTGATCGATCTCCTTAAAATCCCACTAGCACCCATACTTTTAACATTGGGCAGGTCCACAGCTGCTTCCATTTCTGCTCAGAGCCCCTAAGGCAAAGGCTGCAGGGAAGTGGGAGCCTGGAGGACAGATACTACTCTGCCCCTTGGCCATGCTGAGGCATATTCAGGGCATGCCAGGTGTGAAAGGGCTTGCATGTCTCCATCGCCTAAATAACTTGTCACTTGCAGCATTGGCCTTGGCCATATGAAAAACAGCTTCAAGTCCTTGGGCTGCAACAGGGGTTTGAGCCACAGCCTCCCATGTGGTGGGAGAGAGCTCTGGCTGCCAGGAGGATGTTGGATATGACAAATATCCTTTCAGCCTCTCCCCATGGCACTGTTTGTTATACTGGGGGAAATAAGCTGGATTCAAAACAAGGGGAGGGGACCAAACACGTGTGGACATCGCAGCAGTCATGAGGTCAATGTCTAGCACCCTACCTCCTCTGCACCCCTCTGCCAGACAATTGACCCAGCGAGGGTGAGAAAACAGCTCTGCTTCTGTTCCCAGGCAGGACCTTTCCAGCCCTGACCTCTAGAGAAGGGAACTAGGTCACAAGTGAGGAGTGACCACTTAGAATCCCAAATAACAAATGGTTCCCACCTCCCCCATCAGCCCCAGGCCCAAGTACTTTGTCACAGATGTCCCTAGGGATGAAGGAAGGCGAGTGGCAAAGCACAGTGCTCTCCTGGCACGTCTGCACAACTGCTCTGCCCTGCTCAGAAGTAATCTGGGTGATATACTGACCTCATATCACTACAAATCATATTGGGATATATGGTAAAGCTCACCTAAGCAGTGGTGGATGCAGGTGTGATGCTCAGTCTCCCCCTGCAACCGTGGCTGTGAATAAAGAATTCTTTGGTGTGGGAAACATCTGGGAGGCTGCAAAAGCCTAATATGTTTGAGGACCTGTGTTGAAGCACACACATGTCCCTTGGCTGTGACTGAGAGCAAAGCAAATTCTTTAAATTAGAAGCTTGAATTTTCTTTATTTCTTAGTTTTAAACCTTGATAGCAGAGAACTCTTCATAATCACTCACTGTATCTTAGGAATCAAATAGCACAAAATGAATGTTCTGTAAAAAGGAAGATCTGTATAGATTTTTAATAGGGTCACAAATCTGACCTGTTTTCTATATTGAGAAGCATCACTGATATAAAGATGTAGATTAACAAAGATGAAAGTACTTACAGGTTTCATAAAATTATGCTAGTTTAGATAATGTTGTTTATTGGACTAATCACTAGGCAAATGAGGATTTTGTAATTAATTTTATCCTAGAATAAAAATTTCGTAGAATTAAAATAATTTCTAAATCTGACCAATGATAAATAATCCAATGAGCTTGGAAAGCAAAGCCTTCTCATACTGAATGTCTCTGAGATCTGACTTTGGATCTGAAGAGGTGATTAAAAAAAGAAATCACAGCTCTGGTAAACTCCAGAATTGTCTGCTGTATTTTCATTATTTTTGTGCAAACTTCACTGATTAATCATTGTTATATTTATGGTAGAATAAATGTATAGCACTCTTGAGATGCACAAATGTTTAGATAAGAAAATTAGCTAAACATCTATACCCTTCTAGAACAGGGCAAATCTGGGTAACAATGGGAGTGAATTAATTCTTCACTAGCTGATACTACATACAACTCACTTGAAAATCTGTTTTACTAGGGGCAAGTTTGAGGGTTGGCCAGTGAGAAATTAACCAAGGTACCATGGGAACCACCGAAAGGTGGCTGACCTCAAAGGCTGGTAAACAATGAACTCTAATGTGAGCTTTAAACCATCTTTCATAATAGCAAAATTAGCTAAATTATGCTCTTTTGAGAACATAATTAAGGGAGCTCTATCAGCAGTAGCAGTATTTGGATAAAACTAGGTCTGACAAAAGTGATGCCAGAATATGACTAAACCCCCTGCAAAGTAAATCTGGACTAGCATAAACTTCATAAAATAATAGCAAGGATTACCAGCAGAGCAAGCAGATTGACTCTGCTGTAAACAGACATGTGGGACCATGCTTACAAGATCAAACAAGGATAAGATAATCCCAGGTGAGTAGAAGGTATTTAGTGGATGTAAAAGGCCTGAGGACACTGGTGTGTGACAAGTCTTTTGAGGAGTAACTAGGTCAAGCAAGCTGATGATTTACTCCCTAAAACATGGAAAACAACTTTTACATAAAATTACGGCATAGCTAAAACCTCAAGAATTTTGTTCTGAGGTGTTAAACATGCTTTTGGTCAATTTTACAAGTGAAAGGAGAACTGGTTTTGTGTGGAGCCTGTAGGCTTTCCCATGGCCAAGAAAGCAGAAGAAAAGAGAGGCACACCATCCCACTCACAGAGCTGTTGAACCAGCAGGGGAAATGAACAGGAGCTGTTAATACACTCAAACGCTGTTTCTCAGAAATAAACTGTCACAGTTATAAGCTGCTGAGCTCAAAATGGCAGAAGCCAGGCAAAAAAGCTGGCAGGCTGCAGGAGCCCATCTGCTGGCAGGGACTTGGCGTGGTGGTTAAGTGGAAGTTCCTCTCCAGGCCAGTGAGAAAAGGCAACATCTGAGATTTTTGGACAAGAGAGTCAGAAAGAGGAATTTGCAGCCAGTGTTAGGCAGGAACACAGGGAAGAATAGGGTCATGTCATGAAGATGGTGAGTAGGGGGAAGAGAGAAGTGGGGCTGCTCAGGCAGTGGGAGGGGTGCTCAGGCTAACAGGGTGAAGGAGTGCAGGACAGGAAGGAGGAATGTGGCAGGATAGGGTGCAGGCTTTATAATTTCTGAACTATGCCCTCGGGTAAGACAGAGATGGAGAATCTGCTGAGGAGATAGAAACAGTCCTTATTGATAGAACTAAAATATGTGGTGATGGTTTTATTTCTTGTTTTTGTTTTCCTTTATTACAAGGTATTATTAGTCCTGAGTGTTGCAGTAATGTATTCCTTAATATTGTTCCTGTAGTGATGGACTTATTGACATAGTTATGTCTGTCCTTCAGATTTACTCTACTTCTGACAGGCTAAATATTAGACATGACAAAATTAATTCTTGAATGACAGACTGTCTTCTAGATCACTTAGCTGTGCCTCACCACTGAAGAGTGTTTTACTTCAGCATGGTCCCTTAGTCACAGTGAAAATTTCCTGTCCTTGAGCATGGTCAGAGCTCGTTAGAACTGCAATGCTACTCTCTTTGGGATCTCTGCTGCTTGTAGAGAGTCTGTAGGAAATGTTAATGTTATCCAAAAGGAAAATCTAATAGCTTTGGAGGCTACCTGAGGAGAGAGGAGACATGGTAAATAACTTAGCATCATAACATAGTTCCAGCAGGGCTGGGAGCGGGACAGGTTGGACAAGAGAGCACAGGTATTTCATGCAATAAGTGGAGTCAGCTTGCTCTGACTCATACGCCTCTTATTTTTCTGACTGAGAGATCCTTTCCCTTCATGTAACCTCTAAGTGGTGAAACAACAGTTGCTAACACTTCAGCTTCTCTTTGTGCTCCTTTCCCTCAAAACCTAGACTAAAATTTTTGCTATGATGCTTGAGGTCAGACTCTTGGTCTTTCTCAGACTGAACACAACCTTGTTCCACAGGAATAGGTACTGGCTTTGCTTATGGAGCAGGGCTCTGAGATGTGCATAAATTGTGCACAATCTGTTCATTCACAATTCACTGCAAATGAAAAATGAAAATCATAAAAGGAAAGAAAAAAGTCTCAGGGAGTTGTGGCTGCCAGCATGCAGACCGCAGCACATTTTAAGGGGAGAGGACAGTTAACCTTTCTCATTCACATGCCTGATGTGGAGTTAATTTTTAATGTCGTGGTACAGGCAACTTGGCACCACACACTGGCCACTGGACATCACGGGTTGCATGCCACCCAGCTGCCTGTGCTGACAGTCCCACAGGACCTGTTTCACAGTTGAGCTGCAGACAGCCATCTCACTGTACAGTGCTTGGGCTGGAGGTTTTGTAAGGAGCTGCTCCACCCAGGTCACTGGGCTTTGTTTCTGGTGCTCATGATGAAGCAATTTCTGTGCTGAAGCAGAGCAACCTGGCACTGGTATAGGTAATGAGTAGCTGATTGGTATTTCATTAATAAACAGGAGGAGGTAAACCTGCATGTCCCTCTAAACATGGGGAGCCCTGTGCATAATCCTGAACTGATCCAGCCAGTGCATGATAGCCTGGCTGTGGGCTGGGGAGATGGGGCCGCTTTTAAAAAGCAGCTCAAGCACTGAGCTGTTTTCTACAGCATGAACTGGCTGGTGTGGACAGTCCAAGTTGCTGGCCTTTTGTGAATACTATTAAAGTCCTTCCTAATTAGTCCATGCTGGAGCACTGGTTCTTTTGGGAGCTACAGTGCAGATTGCTCCCCTGCATGTGCCTGTTCCTGGGAACCAACTCCCCCCCCAAGCCGCTTCCTCACATCTAAGGAGATGTATTTCTGAGCCCTACACACCTTCCCCCGAGCTTCTGGTGAAACACGATCGTGGTGCCTGCACCGACCTCATGTGGATGGTGAAGAAGTTTAAAATTTAAAGAAGAATTCCAAAAATGAGTAAAAACACAGGTTGGGGACCTCTCTAAGTCTGCGGTTGGGATACCTCCTGTTGCCTTCCCACCTCTCGGGTGGCTATATCAGGGTCACAAGCTCTCAAGTCCCTCACACCTGGATGCCCGAGCAACCCTCAGGGCGCTTCAAGGACAGAGGGGCTGTGGGTGCACAAGGGCTCGGGGTCTGACTCCAGCAGGGATGGGGGTTCGGGCCCCGCGGGAGGGGCTACGAGCACCACTGCTCGGCAGGGCTGGGGCTGAGCGGCGGGATCGGGGCCGGAGGGGTTGGGCCGGCCTCGCCATGGCTCCGCCCCGGCTCTTTAAGTGGCTGCGAGGCCGCGCTGGCCTGAGACGTGCCGGGACGAGCCAAGCCCTGAGGTGAGTGCCGGGGTGGGCAGCGGGACGGGGCGCCGGCAGCGTCCCCCTGCAGCCAGCTGCGGTTCCGCGGGGCGCGGAAGTCGCTGCTGCCGCCCGTGAACGCTGCGGGGATGCGGCGGCGGTCCCGGGGCCGGGGTGGGAGGAGGGCTGGAATGGGGCGCAGGGGCTGGCGGTCGACCCCTCGCCCGGAGCAGACTGCCGGGCCGTGCGGCAGCGGAGGTGCCTAGCCCGGTTTGGGCGAGGGGCGAAGCGCAGGGAGCTGTGGTTTCCCGAGTGCTGCTCGGCTTGCTGAGGAGAACGGAGCTGCAGCACGCTTGGCTATCCTAAGGACTTGGTGAAAAAGCAGTTTGGGGTAAGTGGATAGCCCGAAATTCCTCAGTGGCTGGCTTGGGGATGGTTTAATTTTCTGGCATTTAAACGTGCTGTTAACAAATGAGTCGGAAGGGACGTTGCAGTTGCCTTGGTTTGTCAGTGGCATTTTGGGGAACACTAGCTGAGTAATGCTGTCTTCTCTTGACTGGGTACAGCCTTAGCAGAAGTCAGGACTTTCTTATCAGAGGACAGTAGCTGCCAACAGACCTGCAATAGAAAGTAAAAATTGTTGGTACCAGCAGTGAGATCATCTGGATGGTTGACTCCTGCTTTTGAGCTCCCTGAAGGCCTGCCTGAACTAGCCAAAAAGTCTTGAGGGAGCAGGGAAAGCTTAACGCAGGATTGGAAGTCTCAATCTGCTACCTGTGGAGCTCTCAAAGGAGACATAGGCAGGGTGGCACTAGGAGAGTGGCTCATGGGCAGGAGTGCAAGCTTGCACACTGTCCTATGTGCAGATTTTCTTCCAGTCATCAGCCCTTTTTCCCTTAGGTGCCTTCTGGGCACCACTGCCTCAGGGTAGCCCTTGCTGTTGGGTAATTGAAGAAATATTGCTGTTCTTTCCATGCAAGCTGTCATGGGAACACTATTGGGAAGATAAATGGAAATATCTTCTGTGAAATAGTCCAGGGTCACCTTGAAATACTGACTTAGTTCCTTTTTGTTGCTCATTTAAGGAGTTCCCAGAGCCTTTATCAGAAGACTTGAGTCAGCAAATGGTTGCCAGATAGTCTAATACCCTGTCTCCCTCGGGAAGAAAGGGTGGAGATGTACCCCGTATTGTCCAATATTATGTGGGAGATCTGGGGCACAGCTCAAAACTGATCCAGTGTGTGTGTAAACTAAATAATTGTTTGCTAATAAATTGATTACAATAATTTAGATCTCTGTAAACACAGAAACAAAAGAACATAGGCACAGGGATGGTGAGAGGAAAAGGCAGAAGTAGTTCTTGTACTGAATACTATTTATGTTTTGGAAAGCATACAAAGTGGAAAGGAGTATTTTCTCCCCCTCCCCACTCCCCCACCTCCCCAATCCATGCATTCCTTCTCCAGTGCTTTGTACAGCCTATATTCCCTTTAACTAAGGACGCTCTTTGCCATGATTGATGTCAGCTGCTGCGCAGTAGCACAGCCAAGCACTTGAATAAAAGAAATGGAATCTTAATTTTTAGACTCTACAGTTGTGCCAAGAATGACAAAAGCAAAGTGGGAAATGTCATAAAACTAATTTTATGAGCTCAGTCAGGGTATTAGTGCTAAACCATGGAGCAGTAATGGTGCTAATCCTGTGGAAGTATTAAACAAAGGGATCTCTCAGTAATTAGTGTCAGTGTGCAAATGGCACTGCTCAGCCACTGAGGAAGTTTCCTAAGCCTTTGCTTAGGAATGTACCTAAGATGCCCCAATTTAGGTTAATAAACTAATCTTATTTTCCCACATGCCATGAATGGCTGTCTGCTTGTCTTGGACAAAGGTCTTGTAGCAGCCACTTGGCAGCAAGTCTTACTTGGGAACCATGCAACCTTCCCTGCATCCCTAAAACTGCTGAACTTCTGGTCAGGCTGCTAGGGCAGGAGGCTTGTTTTAGTAGTACTAGCAAGGTGGGTCACTTAATTCAGGCTTAGCCAAAACTCCTGCTCCGAGATGTGATTTGTGAGCCTGCTCTAACTTTTCTGGGGAGTGCGAGGCAGCAGCCAGGTTCCCATGAGACCCCTCACTCTTGCACTGAGTTGGTGAGAGCCAAAGGGATCTTAAAGCAAAGTGCTCTTCTCTGGCTCCCTGCATCATGGTGGTGCTTCCAGTTCCGCTCTGACCAGGGAGACAACTGGAGATTGGTAGTCCTCTGCTTGTGGCTCAGAGATATGAGCAGCAAAGCTGATTGCAGGCAGCAGGCTGTGGGTGTTGCGTGGAAGTGCTGTTGTGTGTCTCTTCTCCCTTCCCTGGCCAGCATAGGAGAGCTTCTAAGGGTAAGTGAAGATGAGTTGTGTCAAGAAAAGTCAGAAGCTCTCAACAATTTCATTCTGTCCTTCCTTCACTGTTAGTCGACCCACACTGCAGTGGTGCTATGGGGAGCCTGCTGGGAGGCAATGGTGTTGCTGGTGGCAGGAGGTGCCACCCAGGTACACTGGGCTTCCAGTGGGCAAACCCATAGTCCTCACACAGAAACTCTGAAACAAGCATCAGAAAGGAACAGGGGTGGTGATGTGGCCTAAGCAGCTTTGGTGGATTAGACTCACTGAACTGATAACCACCTCTCTGGCAGCTGTTAGCCTCCATGCTTACAAGAGGTGGTCCTCTGGTGGTGAGCTGCAGGGGAGAAAACCAGCATTAGCCAACAGTTGTGAGACAAGGGCAGCTCAGCAATTGCTGGGAGACAAGCCTTCAACAAACACTGCTACACTGGCTCGTGGTGGTGAGAAGGGGAAAGCCCCAGAAAATCCAAAGGTAGCAGCCAGTGCTCTCCTTTGGTACTTTAACCTGGGATGGTTAATGGGAGGAGCAGGAGGGCCTCCCAGTTGAGTTGTGTGGGAACTGCTAGTGGTGATGGCACAAGCGCTGGGGAGGGGGCAGCTCAGCTTGAGATGGGACAGTTGCTGCTTCTGGTTTAATGTAGGAGACTGTTCACAAGTCTGTAGTTTGACATGATGGGTGATGGTGCCTGTCCCACCCTGATGGCCTTCTGAGTGTCCATTCAAGTAATGCATGAGAGGGAATTTTACTTTATGTTAAAGCAGCTGTGGCCCCTTAAGGAGTTGGGTTTGGTTCATATACCTGTCTGGTAAAGATGCAATTAATGTAATAGCAGTGGAGTCCCCCTCGGAATAATCCCCCTTAAACTTTTTTGAAGTCAGGCATGATCTCAGAGGAATTCAGAATGTCCTTACAGTCCTAAGAAGTGTCTCTCCAGTGAGGTGAAGCTGGGCTTGTACTGTGTTCCCAGTGATAGGCAAAACAAAATGCCGTTGTTGGCACAATTGGTTTGCCTCCATCAGACAAGAGGCTCAGTGCTAATGAAGCATAGAAACTGAAATTAGATCCATCTGGGGTGGCCTTTGCTTACAATACAGTAAAGCCCTTGTGCATGAAACTGTAATTTGTGCATATCCAATTTATGTAACTTTCAAAACCCTGAGCAGGGATGGGAGGATATGTTTTGTGAAGACTGTGTGTGTGTGTTTTCTTCCTGTTCAGCAGCAGCAGCCTCTGTTCCCCGTGCCAGTCCCTCTGCTTTCACAAATAGCAGTAGAGAGCCCACCTAAGCTTGTAAGTCTGATCTGAGATCTGAAGGGTCTGGTCTGGGATCTGAAGGTCTGAGAAGTTGATCTGATCACAAACTCCCATGGTGTGAAGTCACATTTTCAAACGGTGAAATTGAAGGCTTGTGCTCCAATATACAGACTTTGCAGACCTGCTATAAAGGAGTCTGTAACCCCAGCTCTCCTTAAGCCAGGATGGTGGAGGACACCATGGTTAACAAACTTCTCTCCTTCTCCCTTCCTGCCTGGCTGGGCACACAGAGCCACCATGCCGAACTGGGGAGGTGGCAACAAATGCGGTGCCTGTGGTCGCACCGTCTACCATGCTGAGGAGGTGCAGTGTGACGGGAGGAGCTTCCACCGGTGCTGTTTCCTCTGCAGTAAGTATGCCCCTCCCACTCCCCTGCAAAACCTCTCCTGGTATAGCTGAAGGGGGTGGCAACAGCAAGGTGCTGGTCCAGAGAAGACATCCCAGGCTCAGCTCGCACCTGTCATGCACAGGGGATGACAGTGATCAGAGATGGCTTTGTCCGTCACATGTTGGACTTGACCCCTACTTCCTCACATGTTCCCTGGGCCTGGTAGTGCTGAAGTGAGAACTTGTGTCTGGGAGAGATATTATCTTGCCTCTCCAACATGGGAGGCAGGGGGATGCACTTCCCAAAAGCAGAGCACATCATGCTTTTCTCCTCCATTTGCCCCCCTCTCTTACCTTCTCATAAGGAGTCTAAGGGATCTTTAGGATGGAAACCTGTCTGAAGTGTTGCTCATGCAGAGGAGAAAGCCCGGTGGCAGAGCCTTGTTTGCACTGATCTGAGCTCAGCTGGCCTTCTGGTGGTCCTGGAGCTGGCAGCAGCTGAGGGAATAGTTGTCAAACCCCTCTCCTGAAGTTCCGTGCAGACTGGGACACCAACATGCTGGAGCACAGATCAGTTGTTGATGCTTTAGCACAGCCAAAAGCCTAGACTTTCTTGGCACAGGGGCCTGTGGTTTATTTCAGATGAAAGGAGTCCAAAGCATTATTTTCCAGTCCAACCAACAAGCTCAGTGAGGCATTGAAAATCTCTTTCTCTGCTGAAAAGACCTCTGTTTAGATGAAGGGAACAAAGGGTCGCTATGAATTGGGGGCTTCTACTTTGCAAACAGACAGCTTGTCTGTCTGAATCAGAGAATTTTACCTTATTACAAACATGAGGTACTGTTTTGTCCTGCTTGCTGGTGTTTAATACCTATGGGCAGAGGCAAGGTTTAGCCCTCTTCATAGCAGTCACAACTGGCCCCCTCACACCAGTTTGCTGTTAGTCTGCAGCATAACTTGAGAGCACTGTGCTAGCATGTGAGCCTTGGTGCACCTACGCTCCTTTCCTTTAGCTCTACAGCAGTCACAAAAAAAAAAGATTAGATGTCTCAGCTGCCTCATTTTAAGCCTTTTATGGGAGTTTCTATTAAAAGAAACCTGGAACTTAGAGTCAAACAATGGCTTTAATGTGTCTGAGTATTTGCTTTTCCTTAGTTCATAGTTCTGTTGGGGTTAAAGTCTGTAGACTTAACAAACATGCATTAGTTGATTTACTTACTGGATATTTGTGTCTTATAAAAAGAACCTTGGAGCTAATGAAAGCCATAAGCAAAGGTCAGCCTGTGTTTTGAAGACCTTAAAATTCTTTTTAAACAAAAAAAATCAGAACTCTCTCTTTTTTCCTCCCCAAAGTCTTTATCATGACCATAATGCTGTTGTAGATGGAAAGAGTGTGCCAGTCAGGTTACAAAAGGAAGTTCAAGAAGGAAATTATTCTGCCTTCTACAGTAACCTTGAGCAGAGCACTTGTATTGTGCTGAAGGACAATGTAGGAATGCCAGAAAAGCATGGCCCCTCTGGTGACAGCTGTGAAACAGTCCCAGCTCTGCCCTAAACCATTACTGAGGCAAGAAGGGGGAGCATTGAAAGCTTTTTTTCCCAGCTCCACCCTGGTCAAAAGAGCAGGACAGGGGCTCTTCTGCACCCATAGACATTTGCTTCATGCTATATGGGATCTGTCAAGTAAAACTGCTGACTGCACTATCTGAGTTTCTGAGCAGCCTCATTTATCAAACCACAGCAAATTTCCAGGCTTTAAATGTCACGGTCATGAAGAGGTGGGAGGGAATAGAGCCTTTTATAGGGCTAAGCATAATTCACTAATTCAAATGACAACCTGCTCCCTCTAATCTCTGGTGGTCCCACAGCCTAATAGGAAAAATTGCAGACACGGAAACCCACAATATAACTTCTTACTTGATTTTTGGCTTGCTACGTGTGCTGATGGAAGTGGTCCCTTAAGGCAGTTGAATAGTTTTTAATTTTTTTTACCCCTTCCAGTGGTCTGCCGGAAAAACTTGGACAGCACAACTGTAGCGATTCATGATGCTGAAGTTTACTGCAAATCTTGCTATGGGAAAAAGTATGGCCCAAAAGGTTACGGATATGGCCAAGGGGCAGGCACGCTGAACATGGATAGGGGAGAGAGACTAGGCATCAAGCCTGAGAGGTGAGTGAACTGTTCAGAGGACCATTTCAGGCTGGATTTTGTTTAGTTCATTTTTGTCTGGAATAAAAATGAGGCAAAATAGCCCACTGTAAACAAATGCAGGGCATTTAACCTTCAGTGCACAAAGCTTCTATTGATGACATGTGAGTAGGCACTGTATGAGTAGGCGATAGTGCAGGTAAAGATGCACTGACCCTATGCATGAGCCATAGGAGACCGGGTTACAGAGCTGCTGACGACTCTGCAATAGCATACAGAAGTGACTGTGGGTGTCAAGTCACACTCCTAAAAAAGCTGCAAATGCAGCTGTTCAGTGGCTTTTGGCATGGATGGATTTGCAGAGCTGAGAATCTGGGGTTACAAGAAGAATGAATTTTTAACTGACAAGTGAAGACCCATTTGTGCTTAATTACAGCCAAAACCAAAAGGCCTAATTAAATAGCAAACATTCCTAGTCTGATTAAGTTCTTGCTGTAAAGCAAAGCATGTGGAAAGAAGCTGAGGTATGCTACACAACTTGCTTCTTAAAGTTCCCAAATTATTGCTTGATATGGTTTACGTTCTCCAGCCGGGTTCAGTGATCAGTTCAGATTCCAGATTATGATTGGTGGGCAGGAATTTAACACAATTATTTGTAGCTTACTGCCTGATAAATCCATGTCCTTATACAGAATTCAGCACTTCTAGAGAAGTGAAGAGGTGAGGGCTCCTCCAAAACCTAGCTTTTACAGTAGCTTCTTTTTATCCTTTGAAGTATGGCCTTTCTTTTCTTGATGTTTGGGGTTTTTTTTATCTTTACTGAGTGTAACTGGATAGCCTTGCTGGTAATTCACTTCTGCAGTTTTGCAGAAGTACTGTGTTCTGTACTGTGTGTTGGATGCCACTCTCCTAGTGTTGTTAAGAAGAGCAAGAGGTCATATAGTGCAAGAGTAAAGACAACACATATCCTGTTTCTTTCAGCACATCCTCTCCCCACCGACCCACAACAAATCCAAACACTTCAAAGTTCGCTCAGAAGTTCGGAGGGGCAGAGAAATGCTCTAGATGCGGTGATTCTGTTTATGCAGCAGAGAAAGTAATAGGAGCTGGAAAGGTAAGGAACTGCATGTGCTGTTTTGTACCTGGACTTTAAAGTGAGCAAGGTTTTCCTGTAGGAAACCAACTGTGGGGCAAAGTTACTGCAAAATGGTATTCTTTAACATTGGAAATAGTCAAATCAGTCAACTTAAAGGAACAAAAAGCATTTGAAATGCAGGGTGATGAGTGCTCATCCTGAGTTTCAGAGGTGAAATTTCAGTATCATTGCGTGCTAGACGCTTGAAGCAGACAACAGGATTGCCCTCCTATCAGAAGAGGGAACAGGTTTGTGGTGTGTGGCTTACAGTGGAGACTGAACACTTTGGCAGAAATGGGACGATCTCTGAAAATAGTGTGTAAAACTGTGTCAGTCTGCCAGCTGTCTGACTCGCTACAGAGAGCCAAGATCTGCTCTGAATTGACTAGTGCAAGTCCAAACCTTCCAAAATGCTGCCCTGAGTGGAATTCAGGGCTTCGGGCCACTCAAAAAGATGCAGATGCTCTCATCTGATACTGATGCACTTGAACTTGTTTTTACCACCAGTGATCTATTAACAATACTGATGCAGACATTTCCAGTTAATGCATTTTGTTACCAACTTGGTAATTCTGTGTATTTAAACTTTTTTTTTCTTTTCCCCCTCTCCCCCTAGCCATGGCACAAAAACTGCTTCCGATGTGCCAAGTGTGGAAAAAGCCTAGAATCTACAACCCTAACTGAAAAAGAGGGAGAAATCTACTGTAAAGGTGAGGAAAGAAACAAAAATAATTTGTTTGTGGTTCAAGGTAACATGTTACAGGGGCAGATGCTGAATTTATTCCTGGTAGTGATATTATTGAGTATCTGATATAAATATTACTGAAGCTGCTGATCTGCTCTCTGCCTGGGTGAGAGAGCAGATCAGAGTAAGGAAACAAATTAGCAGGCATCTTGCTGTGCCTTCTTGTGTGGTATCATGGCTATAAATTTGATCCACACTGTGGCTGGATGACAGCGCGAGCCCTAACAGACACCTAACCATAGAACCGATGTATGAATTGCTTTTGCGGAGTAGGCTGCAAGCTATGTGGACTAACAGCCATGGCTGTTGAGTTCAGTCATGGCAGTTATACAGCTTAACAAAATGTTTTTTAATTGTTGCTTCTGAGGGGGATGTTCTGGTGGCTAATGGGAAGCAGCTGAGGGGCTTAGCCTAGACAGTGCTGGTCTTAATTAATGGGCTGGAAGCCTCAGCTACTACATGTTCATCTTTCTTGCAGGTTGTTATGCAAAGAACTTTGGCCCCAAGGGATTTGGGTATGGCCAGGGGGCAGGTGCCCTTGTTCACGCCCAGTGAGGGGACACATCTCAAAACCCTTTATGGCTCTGCTGAGATCCTGCTACAAGAAACAAGAGTTTTCTAAGCATTACTAACTACTGTGAAGCAGATACTAGTTACTGTAGTGCTTGGGCATACCTTCAGCAGATAAATTTTGTATATTTTTTTTGTTTAAAAAATAAGGCACTGCTCTTTTTCCTTGCTTTGTGTATCACACTGTAACACTTAATACCAAGTCTCAATTCAATAAAGCATTGCTTGTTGACATATCCTAAAGCCAAGTGTTAGTGCTTTGTCAGCAATAAAAGGTAAGTAAGGGGAGTGTTGTTGGGGTACTTCAGGGGTGGAGATATGATGCCACAGACTTGGTGCAGACCTTCACCAATAACCCTGTGTGACTGATAGATGGACATACATAGCACTAGTCATGGCCTTCAGAGGTGAATGACTGTCCTCCAATATCACACCATTATGTGCAAGGCAACTAGCCTCTCACCACACAGAATCAGTAAATCTTAATCTACCACTGCAATGACACAGCTCTGAAAGGGGGTAGATTCTAAGTAGCTGTGTGCCTAAGCAGCGGGCTGTCTGCCACAGAGTCTCTAGTGAGTGGAAAATGCACCTTTTTCCTGTACTGTTCCTTGCACCTGCTTTGGTCCAGAGCTGTTGTTATGCACAGTTAATGACACACAGTGCAGCAGGAGTGCTCTACCATGAGAGCTGCATATTAACACTATGCTCAGTAGTGGGCCAAGCTCTAGGCTAGCACAGCAAACTCAGGTTAAGAGTAGCTTTTGACCTTTTCTTGCTAGTGTTAGGCCCCATAGTTCCCTGAAGATGGTGGAGGGTTTCAGCCTCTTGAGGACTGCCTCTGACAAGGTAGCTTCAGTGCAACCACAGTACAGAATAAAATCCTGTCTTTAAGCACTCTGGTATAAAGTTATGACTTGAACTGAATTTGAGGGGCAAGGAGTAATGGCAATTAAACACATCAAATGCAGTATAGATCCACTCTGAACATGCCAGATGGGTAAAAAGGGTCAGGGGCTTGACTCTGCTACTGTAGCTCTTCAGAAACTGCTAACAATAAAATTCTACAATTAGAAGACAGTGACTGAGTGAAAAACTTGCAGCAGAGCTTGGCTTCTACAACAAAATAATAAGCGTGTCAGCACAGTCTAAAGCAGAGTTTCAAGCAACATCCACAACTGCGGTCTGAGGTAGAGAATCAGCACAAGCCAAAAGCCTAATTAGGAAAATATGTACTAGTCAAAAAAAATACACAAAGAGCATTTTGTATGGGTTACAGAGGAACAATGTGGCTGTGAGGAAGAACAGAGAGGCAGCTCAAAAGGGGAGCCAAGTGCTTTTTCAGTTCACAGAAAGATTCCAACTGAAGAAAAAAACAATGGTAAGGCAGAAGCAGTGCGCATTGCAGGTGGGAGAGATAGCAAGCAACAACACAGCCCAGGACACCGGGGCAGCAACCTCTGATCCTGCTATTTATTCTGATAATCCAGATACTTTTCTCCTTAAGGAAAAAAAGCCAGCCTGACAGTTGCTCAGGAAGAGTTGATCCCTTCCAACCTGAGGAAGGGCAGTTCTAAGTTAGAAGTGGTATCCAGGCAGCAGCAGCCAAGGACATGAAGACAATGACAAGGAAAAGCATTTTAAAATGCTGAGCAGCACTATTCAATAAACAGAAACCAAAACAGTGTTCTTGACACACTATCGAGCAGAGAAAACCACTCCCTATGTAGCTACTGTAGTGGATCTACACCCACCAAATGAGCAGAGTTGGCAGGTGTGATTTATGCTGACAAAAAATGGGCATCTAACACATTATTCCATTTACCTATATAAAAAGAGCTATCAATTCTTAGAAAAATGAACTGTAGAAGTGATCAGAAGGGATTGAAAGTGCTACAGACCAAGGGCTTTCATTTCCCAGAGGAACTCACAGGGTAACTTACAGGCCCATACTGCTCTATGTACCAACAAATAACTTAGCGACAGGACAAAAGAAGAAATGGATGAAAAAGAAAATTCACAACCATAAAGACAATAGACCTGTCAAGAGAAATGAGTTTCTTACAATGAAGTGCATTCACTTGCTTACTGTCAACTATTCAGCTGCAGAAGAGCACTGATGAATAAAAGCTTAGCCCAAGCTGGAGTAGTGCTTTCAGTCACACTCAGATTGGAGCCCTAATTCCAGGGGAGATTGTTTCTCAAAAGTATTTTGACTTCATGATTTGGAGATCTTTAGTATGTAGGATTGGACACAATAAGAATATGATACTAAGTTTATAAGAAAGTGCAAATAATTTCAACCTGAAATTAGTAGGTGCAATTTTTACTGATCTCCATGCAGTAGCCTGAAGTGGATAAAACCCAAATGCAGGCATTTACAAGTTGGTATTGATTTCATAGCAAAAAAAATCTGATTCTACTTAAAGGGAGCTATTGGGAGGTGCAAAGGAGTGAACTCTAATCAAGGTATAATCAAAACAAACCCAGTAACCAGCTTTCAAGTCCTCAGAAGCCCACCCATACCTCCCAAGAGGAGCAAGTGCTCTGATGGAGCACTGGTAATCTCTGATGGAGATCTTCAGCACAGGATGTCTTGCTTTTAAAAAGAAAGTACGTACATACCTGCCCTGATCTTTACCAGACAAGTCAAAGGGTGGTCAGCAGAGGTAAGCTTGGGACCAGCCTCACCAGCACCATTGCTTGGGGAAGGGGAGAACAGCGCCAACAATTGTCAATGTCAATATTGAACTCGCCCATCAGAAAACAGACATTTTTTTCTATTAGGTGTGCCCTTAAGTCCTAGCTTTGTATTTTAATACATACTGCTGGCTATAAACATCCTGATTAAATTCCAACTTGGAATTCCAACTTGTTTCTGCTCAAAAATCTAACCTTTAGCATGGAGCAGAAAAGTCAAGGTATTCTGTCTCCTGCAAATGCCACCTAGGAGGACACATCTTGGTCATACCTACTAGCCCTATGTTGATGTCTTGTTTACCCTCAGAATACCTCAAATGTCATTCAATATGTACATTTGTCCACCTGAAAGTTTTCCTAGAAGGAATTCTGCCTTAAGAAACATTACCTTGCCAGCATACTTTGCCCAAAGGAAACGAGTATCTAATCTAATGGTAACTCTAGTTGGTAGTACAAAGGTGTACTTTACCAAAACTCAGTGTAGCAGTTCACATCAGCACAGAATTGGGAGTGTGCTATCTTTTAAGATACCTGTAAATCTTAATGGAAAGGCTTCATTAAAATAAGATGCAAGAGAGCAGCTATTTTCTCATGGTACAGCTTCTGAAATTGGACAGAAACAACACTGTGTGCAATCACATCCCAAGTCAAGACAAACACTGCATCTAAGAGTCAATATTTATTTGATTAATAACTTACAAAATTTAACAGATTTAATTTATGTAAGGAGAGCTAATTTATTAAACATTTTACAGATTTATTTTTTTTTTGTTCACAATGTAATACATCAAGATCTTGACAGTATTAAAATAATACTTGGCACAGTTATAAATAAAGAATATAAAAAAAAAAAAATCCATTGCTTAAAATGTAGTGATGCTGTTTTACACATTAATTGAAAAAACAAAACAAAACAACAAACCAAACACAACCTGGTGGACATTAAAGAATACAGAAACCTGCAAAGAAACAGCATGTTTAGGGCCAAGACAAAATTCCCATTTATTCTACCTGTGTCAATTTAAGTTGGTCTGATCTGCTGTTGGTCTGGATCAGCTCTGTTACGTTTCAGAAGCAATGCAGTTTTGGTTCAACAAATGAATTGCAAGTTTGATAACTTGACAGAAAAATGCTGCATAGTTGGCTCCCCCCTGCTTGATTTTATGATTTCACATCAAACAATTCAGTGTTACTCAAGACAAGTTACATTTTGCACTGGAAACTTCATACATCCCAAATCCATATATGCAAGTTAATTTTCACAACTACCTACTACTGCTCTAATTCTGCAGGTCTCAACAAAACTGTCACCAGAGAGCTAACAACAAGTCAACAGTGCAGAACTCACTACATACTACCAAAGATCACCTCTTCCTTTTGCAAACAGTTTTGACATGGACTGTGTGACAATTCATGGCAGTTAATGCTACTGGGCAACTAAAACCCAAACGTATCATGTACTGAACTGCTCTTTCAGTGGTAGGTGATATTTAATAAAGTGGATTGAAGTTCTTCAAGCCAACCGACCCCCAACAGAAATGTAAAAAAACAAACCAAAACAATCAACCAACCAACCAACCAACCACCAACCAACCAAAAAACCCCAAATATGCAGAACATTACTGGTGATTAAAATAACGCTGTAAAGTCTTCATGCTTTTTTCATTTTAGAAAAAATATGAATAACTGATGTCAACTGTTTTCACTGAAATAGAACATGTCTTCATTAGGATTACAAATTTTGTCTGACAAAAATAGTAAAAGCTTCTTGCCACCCCTACACCCAAACCCCTCTGATTAAAACTGCGTCCAAGACAGTGCTGGATTTTTCCAGTATTAAACATTCAAGTACTCCAATGCTGCACTTCTGCAAATCCTGATATCTGGTCCTTGCAAACTAAGTGTGTGTCTTGAGATCAATGAACAACTACAGAAAAAAAATGTTTACTTGTAAATACCGAACATCAACTATTTACAGTTTCACTGCTCCTCTTACTAAGGCAAGGGCTGGGAATACCACTAGATTGCTTTATTACCTGTAATCTGAATATTACAGAAAACGCTAATTTTGCCAAGCATCAAACATGCAGTGAATTTGCAGGGCATAATGCCTATTAACAGCAATATTGAACATCACTAAAAGCTCATTAGATATCTTCCTACACTTTTTTGGTTGAATAAAATGAAAATGAGCAGCTTTAAATACACTAAACACACACTCACAGAGAGAAAACTATTTGATAAATTATTTATATACAGATACACATTCTTTACACTGGTCTCAGACATCTGCTTTCAGGTCCCTCCCCAAACTCCCCTCACAGGTTTCTCGAACCACTGGGTTGCTACAGCACTTAGAAGACAAATAACCCGATTCTCAGTCTCTCTGTAAACAATAGTTAAGGAAGCAGTGAACAATTCACTATGAGTATATGAAAACACCATAAACAAAAATCAGTGCATCACATTCAAGAAAAGCCCCTTTGGAATGCAATTTCAGATCATTCCTTACCTTCCAAACATATCTGTAGCATGAGAACTTAAAAAAATAAAAAATAAATTCAGGGTGATTTCCATGTGCCAGTACACCATCTTCTGCAGAATGCTGCATTACATTTTCTGTGTGCGTGTGCTATTGTGGGGATTTGGAAATTTAATTTTTTTTTCAAGTCTGGTTTCCATTATATTGCATCCAAACAAAATAAGCATTTCAGACAAACTCTGGGTTGTTGTTCTGCAGTTGCATTCAATCTAAACCTATCCTGTCATTTTGTAATTGAGATTTTTGCTTTCACGTCTGTGGTTTCCCCATGCAATTTCTCTTCCAACACGTCTCCAATTACACTACACAGTACTGTATGAGGACCAATCCCAATATTGAAACATTGCTACTTTGTAAGTTCCTTATATAAAGTACTTCAAAGATAATGAATTTTTTTCCACTCTTCCCCTGAACATTATATACTGTAATCTAGTTTCACAGGTGTAACATGCATTTAAGCAGGGCTTTAACTTTGACAGAAGAGCATTCCTTATTTGCACAACTGTTTATTGTAGACTATATAATCTCAGAACAGGGTTATTACAAGTATTCAGTTGTACCACTAACTGGTGGCAAAACCAGTCACTAAAAAATGTGGCCAAGGTATTTTTATTTAACATTACCTGATGTGCCCTACTGCTACAACTTAACACGTTCCAGGGGATTCCCACCAGATGATGTTATAAGAGTACTGAAAAGCACATTTTGCAATGTACATAATACTACAGAAAAGCCGTATTAAAAAAATCACATTACAGGAACTACAACTTAGCGATCAGTGAACTCTGCGTCATGAAATTTAGTTTTATATTCTAGATACTTGTTTCAGTGGAATTATTAATATTGGGAAATTTCTGTTCAGCACAACATAACTACTTACGTCAATACTTCAATAATCTCATGCTCCATTGTGAAAGACCTTAAATAAAAAACCCAACAACAAATACTGTGAATATGCTGTCGTGAATAATTCTCATGTTAAGAACTGTTAAAATCCCTTTTTGATCTTCCTCCTCTTCCTTACCAGGTTTGGCAGTATATTCTGTCCATTTTTACTTTTATTAACAAAATTCTGATGAAGAGAAGGTACCTTATGAGTCGTCATCATCAGCCCTACACATAGCATGCTACTCTTCAAGGGATGCGGATTTGAGAGAGAGAGAAAATTTTTCAGGCACCACTCAAGATATGATATGCTCACAGGACGAAGGTGGTGCTACACTAGCTGGTAGCCTGATCCTGAAGTTTGGTCATATTCTATTGTATACTGCCTTGTCCAGTCCACGATAACAGGCCGAAAAAGACCACAGCATCTGAATTCAAAGAAGTCTATAATGTTCCTTATACATCCACGGCTAAAAACAAAACAAAACCACATGTTAGGGAGCAGTATCAGAGCTCATCAAACAAAGGAAAACATTTTTTTGTCTACCTACAAATTTGATTCTTCATACTTTAAGTTCCTAACCGTAGAAAACCCATTCAGTTAAGAATTATCTTAGTGCTTGTTGATGAGCAAGTTCTGAAATAAGCAGTAGTCACCAGAGTGGTGAATGTTTGATACACGGACACAACCAAGGCATTAACTTTCTTCCACTGTCTACCAAAACTGTATGGAGAAATGTAACATGTTATTGGCAGTGCACCATCATGTAGCATGGCACGGCGACTCTGATCCCCTTCTAAGAGGACAGTTGCATTATATGGATGGATGTGAGACAGAACAGCATGAAGTGAATGTCTTCCAGAATAATTTCAATTTTTATTAATACCTATTTCTGTCACACATACTTGTGCACCAGCTGCAGGTCTAAGATCAGTTACGTCTCTGGACAACAGAAACTTAAGACAGCATTATCTGAATAAAAAAACCCCCAAAACCCACCAAACCTATTCAAGTGTATTCTGTTGCTGAATCAGTTAGTTGTCTGATATAACTACATCAAAATTCCAACACGTTGGGGTTTTTGTTTAACTCAATTACACCTGGGCTGAATAGATCATGGTTTTCTGTAAGAGAAGCTCATGTTATGATTTCTGCAAAAGCAGGTCTAAGTAGTAACAAGCAGATTACAACTACTTGATGTCAATCCTTCATCTGACAGGTGATGCTGAGTCAGTTTAGACATCTGGTGTTATTTTCAGGAGTCATTTTTATAATACCACCTATTTCAGTGAAAATGGTTTGTGAATATGACACTAATTTGGGACAAAACCAGTAGTTTTTTTCTATCCCAGGGATCACCCTGTGTTCTTCAGGCAAAATAATTATCTGGTTTTGTTACAACTGTAATCTGTAGGAAGACTGCAACCATATGGAGATGCTTGTCTGCTTCTCAATAAAAGTTTTGTATGGAGACACATTAAAAATCATCACACAAATTTCTGGCACAAAAACCAAACCGTAGTAACAACTCATCTCCTGTTCACCTGGGTGTCACCTGAAAGAGCAGCAGCTCCCAGAGGGGAGACAGCACACAGAGCAGGATAAAACATGATTCTGTTATTTTGCTGCTCCTGTTATAATGTGCCCTTGACCCACCAGCCTCATGCCTTCATTTATTTCCTGCTTTGGCTCCACAAGCTGCTCCATGCCACTGTATTCCCATCCCAGTGCTATTTCAACCCTGAGCCTCCCTCCTTCAGCTTGCCACCCTCATCGCTACAGAAACCAGAAACCCAACCTACTCTTTACATACTGATATGCAAAAGTCCATGTCTCACCCATGCAACACCCACTTCAGTTCCTGGGACATCCTTCTCCCTTCCCACAAAGAGCTTTGCCCATGCTCTTCCTCCTGAGTAGGAAGGAAGTGCTGACTCTCTTCTCACCATAAAGAAAGAAAGGGGAGCTACTGCACAGAGCAAATTCAACAACACATTGAATATCAGTCAGGAGAAAGTGTCTGGTGTGGAAGTGGAGATCCAAGTCAACACTGACATCAAGCAATAAGCAACTACCTCTGCTTTGGACATCTGATTTATAAAGGGGATATTTATTCCCCATAAACTCTACAGCAAAATAAGACTGCTTCTAGAAAGCATTCTTTTCTGTGATTATACATCCCTGTCTAGTGTCACTACAAAACATTTATCACTTCCTTGAAATGTACAGAATGTATTACTGTATGAACAGCTGACAGATTTAGCATTCCAAGTAGTAAAAACACTCTCAAAATATTTAGTTATGTTCTGTTTCAACGAGCTGCACAATTCAAATGTACGCAAGGCTACACAAATAAGAAATGTTTACCCTTTAATACTTACTTGAATGGGCTTTCAATAGATGTGGTTGTAACTTTAAAGTGCTTGTATCTTCTTGCATTCATTCTTTCATTTGTCGTGATACCCAAGCAAGATATCTGAAGGCAGGAAAAAGAGTAAGCAATTTCGCTCGTGTGAAAACACACAAAACAAGCCCTGCATGAGACAGGCTGAGAAAGGATGAACAAATTTACTGGTTTATATTTCTTCTTTTGAAGAAGGAATTTTTGTCTGGGGAAATTATCAGGTCCCAACATAAACCACCAGACAACAGCTGTACCAGACTGCACCAAAGGTTTAACTTTGAAAGGGATCAGAAATAAGTCACAATCACTGAATGAACTGTGACTTGTTAGTTCAGCAGAAAGAAATGCCTTCACTATATTGTCAGCTGAAGTGTACTGAAAATAACAGCTTCAAGAGTTACTTTACATGGCATTTGAATTACTTTCTTTTCCTCCTTAGATTCTGGTTATAGCTCCAGTAATGTATTTTTCCCCATTTATAATATTGTTGCAGTAACATAACTTTTCTGTCCACAAGACGAAAAGATGAGCAGAAAAAAAGTGGTTTGTTGTTGCTTTTGTGTTTTCCTTTCACAGAATTATTTGGGCAAAACCCTATAATTTTCTGTAACAGCTTTCCAGCTACATTAGCCTAAAAGGGTATCTTATGTAAAACCGGAGTTTACTGTAAGACCATGTAAGTGGAAACAAAAATGTGAGAACTCCCTTAGCAGCCTTATACTACAGGAAGATAAGATCTTGTAATTCCTAGTGAAATATAAAAAGTCAACTCTGCTGCAAGTTACAAAAGCAAGAACTTTTTAAAAGTTCAGTTTGGACTCGCTTACCTCCTTTGGATGTACTTATTACCCAAGCATTTTCTTTGCCTCCATGAAACCCAGTGAAGTTTCATGTCTATGTATAGAAATGGGCTCTCAACAGCCAACTTTTGAAGTAGGAAAGAGAGGTTTTAGATTAGCTTTAGAAGACAGTAGTTAGTGTTTTGACAATAACTCTGTCCAGTTTAGTAAGAAGGACAAGTCCAAACTTTATAATGGAGAGGAAAACAAAAAAGAGCAGCAAGAGTAGAGGCTGTGCAGCTGCAAATCAAAAGAAGCAATTTAGAGAACATCTTTATCAATTTCATTATTGTGGCAAACTCCAAAGAGGATTTCCAAGAACAGTTCAATGGGGATCTTAATGGATCATGATACAAGTATGATAGAAGGCTCTCCAGAAAGTTATGTACTTATTCTGCTGGAAGTCAGGGGGATTAGACTGCTTTGAAAGCCACCTGAAATACATGTAGTTACATCTGCTCATTTGTCTTGGGCAGGAAAGACATCTAAAAGACTAAGTGGCTCTTGCACACACATGGAAGATTTTTTTTTTAATTGCTGTATGTTTTAAATTATGAATATTGTAAAGAAAAAAGGACAAAACTTACATTTCCTTAAAAGTTTTAACTAAGCCTTAGAGGACTATTTTTATTTTCAGGATCTATGAAAATATTACATCAGTAAGTCTCATGGTTTGTTAATGGCAGGTCACACTGAAAGAGTTTCACATCATACTTGAAGGCTTTCAGTATGACTTGTCTTTCCTTAAAAAGGATGAAGTAAAACTTAGGTTTGGTCAGTACAGTAATGTGATCTGAAATCACACTGTAAGCAGTGTAAGAAATGACTGCATCCCCTTTGAACTTACCACCCTCTTTCTGCTAATGACATACTGCATTATTCCAAGTTTGACCCAAAGATCTTATCCTCTATTGGTCTTTATCGCCTTTCTCTGGTCTGGTTTCCATCTGAGAATGGAAAGCAGGAGGTAGGTATTTTCACCTCTTGGTTATACCCTTGGTCTTGAATAATGAACGTTAAAATTTAAATCACAGAACTCTCTTATATTCTTATGTCACTCCCAAGATTCAGCATAACAAATGAAGTGCTCTTCCATACCTGATACATCTGACACATGAGTAACACAGCCACCCACATGAAGTGAAACACACTGTTTAGAAACATCCAAAACATCCACGGAGAACAGGTAGCAATCTGTGTAATATAGGTCCAAAAGCCATCCTTTGCATAACTTGTCTCACAGTGGAAACCCCAGTCTAGAGAAAAAACAAAATGTAAAAATACATACAGAAGATTTAAGATATATTTACTGTACATCAGAAAAATGCCTACTTTAGAATGTATTAAATTAAATAAGAAAATGACAAAACATCAAAATAGTTCTGCTTGCTCTCTCTTCCTTTCCCAACTCCTTGAATACATGACACATGCACATACTTCACTGTGCTGAAGAAAAAAAAAACATCTAGGACAAGACACACATCTTCTAACTTAAAATACCCAATACAGTCAATTATTAATACACAGTTCAGCTATACACTCTGCTATGGCAAAAATCTCTAAAAAATCTCTAAAAATCCACACCAGGAGATAAACAAAGTATTTATAAGCAATTAACACCACCCCCCGCCCGTCGCCCCCATACAACCAAAAAAAAAAAAAAAAAAAAGAAAAAAAAAAAAAAAAAAAAAAAAAAAAAAACAACAACCCAAAAACCAGAGGAAGAAACGCCTGAAAGATACATAGCTGGGATTCCTGAACCCCTCAGAGGTATTCGAGCTTAGCCAACAGGCTCGGGGTTTTTTTTTTTCAAAGCCATTAATTACACAACAGAGACGTATCTGCCCCACTTCACCTCTCTGCGGCAAACAATGGCCCCGCGTTTATTCCCTAAAATGCATCACCCTCTCTCCTCAGTGGCATCACCTCTCTTGGGCACTTGGAAAACTAACCCATCGCAGGGTGATATTTCCAGCTGCTCTTGTGTCTAGTTTTCTGCCGAGTATGAAATGGGCGTTCAAAACACGCACCTCCACGCAATATGTGAGATGCACCCATAGTGAACGCCAGAGGACACGGCAGAGGGTTGGAAACACTGCCCTGTGTACCTGGGCGGCTTTGTTGAGTGAGCTGACTGCACGAGGAGGCCAAGGGGAAGCTCTCCAAGGAGATGCATGGAGGAAAAGTTAGGGCAAGGACAGCATCCACCTCTGGCACAGCCCATCACAGCCTGCTGCCAGCCACTCGGCGGTGGCTGCTCTGTCGGAGCTGCTGGAGACAGCCGAGGAAGAAGAACGGATTAAGAGCTACCTGCTTTCCCTTGTGAATCCAACAACCCACAGACAGACAGACCACTTCATACTGATGCTCCTGGGAGAAGGATAAAACCTTTTTCAAGGGGAACCCTGAGTTGTCCAAGTGAGGGCAGAGAAAAGAGGTGTGTGTGAGGGTGCCATGCTGGGTCGTTTGACACAGACACCCTGAGAGTGTCTCCTGCTCTGGTGTGCCCCTTCTTGGAGGTGGGTGGCCACCCTGCAGCCCAACTTCCCACTGCTTAGCTCCTCCCTGGGGGACACGAGGATGCCCACTACTGGCACTGCCTTCCCAGAACATCCTCAGTCCGTGTCTGCAGGGACACAGCTATGGGGTGCAGTCTTTGCCCCAAAGAGCTTCTAGTCCAAAGAGTTTCCCCTTGCCTCCTGCAACACATTTCCTTCACAAGCTGTTTTGACACAGAGCTTGCTCCGTAGACTGACCCATATTTGCACAATGCTGTAAAGAGCCAACCTCACCCCCTGGTGCTTGGAAGAACTAATTGTACCTGATGGAGGTTTTATTGGTCCTTAAACAAGCTTGGACCTCTTCTTCGTCATGACATTCCAGTGAGTATTTTCATTAAATTGCTTAAAAAAAAAAAAAAAAGGAAAACAGGAAATGGTGATGTGCTTAGCTGTTAATATAGGCACAGACCCATCTTCCTTCTCTGCTACTGTATTTGTTGCACATTTTTGACACAAATAATCAGACAAAACTTGGAGCTTTCCAGGCTCCCTCTGCAATGAAAATAAGCTGGGGAGAGGATGGGCATTCCTCCATATCTACTCTATCCCACCCTTCTTCAAAATCCCTTTTGGGAAGCCGTTAGATGAGCCGGAGTCCACTTTGGCAACCTGGGATGACCAAGATGTGTTTGCTGTTCCATAGATGATGGGCAGAAAGGAAACTCTTCTCTGCCTTTCTGGGATCGTATGTCCCTGGGATCCTTTGGCCTCCTCTCAGGCTGTGATGTGGACAGCATTGCAAGAAGCAGACCCACCAAGTTTGACTTGCTGAACATCAGTCATGCTTTTTCAACTCCTACCTCACACTTGGCCACTGTGGCACCTCCTACCCACATCTTCCTTCCTGCTGCCCCTTGAGCCAAGTGAGGCTGCTCAGGCTGGAGTTTTTTCTCTAATCACTGAGGATGTTGAATTTTAAAAGATACTCCAGTAATACCAATTCTGTCCAGCCCACAAAAAATGCATATTCTGTCCTCCACATAAATGGGGTGGGGGGGACATTTGTGCATTTTACGGTTGTCACAAATTCCTCTGACATACCAATGACATACCTTGGAATAACTTCAGTTTTGCTGTGCTCAGCACCCTCCAGGTCCTTAGGATGCATCTGCCAACACCCCTTCTGAGCACCTAACAAGTGCTCCAAGTCCTTGATAGACCTGTGCAAGAATTGCTACTAGAGTCCCTCTTTCACTCTAAACCTGCCAAACACTTGGCTTCTGCTGATGCCTAAGGGCATCCTGCTTTTCCCCTGCCCATATAACACTCCTGCAGCAGAAATCCTCCTGGATGAGAACATGACCCCGAAATGCTTTCCCCATCCAGGAGTGCCAGGAGCCCTGAGCAGACCTGCCCAGACTTTGCTTTTGTTTGCTCTGTGTTGACCAGAGGCCCCAGGTGAATTATTTCTCCTAGTCTTAGTTCTTTGACTTTGATTTCACGCAGGGACCTCCCGTATAGCACATCCCCTTGCACCGATGAATCTCTCTTGTTCCAACAGTGTTGTGTGCCCTGGGATCAATGTGTTTTAGCAGCATGCAAGGACAAGGTGTCATTGCCAGGTTCCTGGGTTCTACAAAACAAAAGGTATCACTTTCTTAATGCCACTGAAAACCACTCTGGGCCAAGAGCAATTATTCCTCTGCCATCAGACAGCTGTATATAGGACTCTGGCTCATCACACTGTTCTCACCAGGGATGACTTTTTCTCTTAATTTTCAATGACAGGAGACCCAAACCCATGGCCCACCCTTACCCTCCTTTCACGTCCTTTTGGACATCTCAGCCGAGATTGCCCAGACCTGTTGGGCTTGTCAGTAGAGCAGTCTGATTCCTCTTGCTTGTCCTCACTCTTGACATATGAGTGTATATAAGGTGCTTTACAAACTGGGGTACCTCTGTAATGCTGTAGGCATAGCACCTGAACTGTACAACTTAACCTCCCCTTCTGCTCATCTTACCATTTGCAGTATAATTGTGAAATAAGCCAAATAAGCATCTCAGGGTGTCCTGGTTGGGCTGCAATTAGGTGTTCTCTCCCTTTTTTGGGTAATAGGTGGAGGGGAAAGGAAAAGGCATGTAAATGCCCCTTTCCCTGAAGGTATCTTGCTTGGCACAGCTCCCTGGCAGCATCGCTGACATCCACCCTCACCCGTGACCGCTTCATTTCTTCAGCTATTTACATTCCTCTGCCGAAGCTCACATCCCTGCCTGCAAGATCGAGGCTGGCCCAAGCTTTCCTGTTCTTCCCCCGTTCCCTGGAAAGCTTTCTGGCCCATCAACACATGTTGGTGGCCACCCACGAGCTACTTTGATCAGCTCAGATGGGCAGTGCCGTCAGGGGGCTTTGCAGTCTGGCCAGACACTCCCAGAGCCACTGCAGCAGCAGAGGTTTCCCTGGTCATATCCTGGTCCTTTCAGGGCACCTTTCAGATGTTGCTTTTATTCCAGCTCCCACCTTAGATTCACTCAGCTTCAGCTCCCTTTGGCTTGACTTTGCTTTGCAATGCTGACCTTGCTCCTTGTGAATTTAACAGGAACCCAGCTCCTGAAGTGCACCAATGACCACAGCGGTCAGACAAATGCAAGACACAAGGGCTATTTTTATGGCATTTCCCACAGTTTCAGGTGATGCTTTGCTGCAGCCCCATCCACTTTCAAACCAAGATGCTTCCCGAGATGTTGTGTTTTTGCAAGCTCCTTGGCAGTCAGTGCTGTTGTCCGGAGGCCTTCCTCTCCCACACTTTCTGCCTCCCTGTCCTCAGGTTAGCTGCATCCTTTTATTTACCGGTCCTCCTGCTCGCCTTCCAGGCCCTCCTTGCAGGCAATGCCTGGGGCTGGACTTTGGGGTGGAGGCAGCTATTGTTCCAGCTATCTGCAGTGCAATGTTCCTTATGACTGTATTAAATGGAGGGCGGAGGTCACACATCCCCAGTTTAAATTAGGTTTAGGCTGACCTTTAACAATATTATACTCGTGGATCCTCTCGTAACTAACCGAATAAACTCCCAGAGGGTTTTACCACCTCCCTCTTTTCTTCCTACTGTAAGGATGCCCAAGGCTTAATGTGCTTCTCTCCAATTTCGCTTTGATTTCTAATCCTATCCCCTTCTCCCCCTTCTTCCCCGCTCCCAAATACGGATATATTCACTCCTTTAAAGGTGGGGGCAAAGAACCTGTTCCTTTTTGTCTTCTGGGCGACAGCTCTTTCTTTTGTGTCTCTTTCTTCCCTTCCCCGCCCCCCTCCTCTTTCTTGACACAATGCACTATTTATTTGCACTGAAGGATAACTAAGAAGCAATTAAAAGATCAAAAGGCACAAACACAAGTAGATCCAGTGGCTACTTGTGGGGCTTTATTTTGCTGCTGCTGCCGCTGCTGCCGCAGCTTCACCAAACTGCTGTCTTGCTCCCGCTCCCCCCCCCCCAGCCAGAAAGACACCTCTCTTACTGGTTCGCCTCTTCCTCCGAGCAGACTTTTTTATGATCGCTATTTTTCACCCCCATTGTTTGCTATTGCAATTGTTTACTGGAAAATCTCTTGTTTTTCTCAGGGAGATTAACCCTCCAAGCTTTCTTTTGTCTATTCTCAGGAGGTCCTTGTGGTGAGCTGGGGGAAGGGAAGGGAGCTGGGCTCCTTCAGCTATTAACAGTAGCTTACAGCCCTGCTTACCCCCCTGCCAAGGTTGGGTCTTCTCCTTTGATGGGGTTAGGCTTTTGCAGCAAGGAAAGGTGGTCGTTCTTTGTTGAGGAAACCAGCTCTGCTGGGTGGTTTGCAAGGACCCACGATTGGGATTTACTAAGTACAGGGGATCTAGGAGAAGCTCCTAAAGCCCAAGGTAAGTATCAATGGAGGTGAGTCTTTTTCGGAGATATCTGGAGCCCTGAACCACACCAGCAGATGCGTTGTCTCTTTGGTGGTCAGGCCATTTCTTTAACTGCTTAACTATGAATGTAGGATCTGAGATTTGATGGCTGTGTTTGAGTCTGGTGTGCACAGAGCCACTTCCTCAGCATCTCCTCCCTCTCCCAGGTGTGTTTCAGTCGAAGTCCGCAGTCCTGACACCAGCTCTGTTAGGTGTGATATGTAGTGACACAGCCCAGAGAACAGAATGCTTGGGAGGGAAGGATCACCACAGCCCAATGAGAAAGGACAAGTCCTGCCCACAGTTTCTTGGGCGTGTTTAGGGCAATTCTAACTGTTCAGAGATGCACCAAGCCCCCCATCCTTGAGAGGAAAAAGCACAAACTTGAAAAGAAGACGGGGAAAAAAAAAAGTTTTCTTGCCATTATCTACGGCAAAGGCTGTCTGAGATGGACCAACCTGCTGCCCAACCTCAGGCAGCTTTGCCCCTCTCCGCTCCAAGGACGGTCCGTGCCCGCAGCACGACCTGGTCTGCGTAGCCCAGCAAGGGGGCTTGGCGGAAAGCGAGCAGGGGTCCCTTCCCCTGGGGCAGCCTTGTCGGGCAGGTCACTGGGAGAAGGCGAGTTTTGCCTCGCGCAGCGGGAGCGCGTTCAGCTCGCGCACTGCCGCACGCACGGGGAAGCCTGGGAAAAGTCCCTTTGGCTTGAAGGCAACTGTGCTCGCTTGCAGAAGCCGCTGGGAAGCGGAGGCGACCTAACGAGCAGGAGCGGCTGCGGGGTGCAAAATCCCAGTGCTGCTGCCCTGTGGCAGGGGGAGCGTCCATGTTGTGCGCATGGGTGGACGCGGGGCTCGCTTCTGCTCAGGCGGGGGGTGCCTGCCCGAACCGGGGCACGTAACGTGGGAGGTGGCTCTGGGGCAGGCATGCGAGCCCAGAGTTCCAAGTGACCGGCACCCCTGAATGTCCACACCTTGGCCGGGGAGCCCGTCGGAGCAGTTTGGGGGCCGGTGTGGGGCAAAATGCCTGGTACAGACACCTGTGTTCCTGTGCCCCGTGCGCATACAGAGAGAGACCCGAAAATGGGGTGGGAAGAGCAACCTCCTGCTGCCCCCCCCTCATCTCCCAGGGTTTGGGGCTCGCCATCCGGCAGCGGGAGGGGCTCAGGGGGTGGCTCCCCCCCCAGAATTTCGGGCAGGGGGTTGGGGTGAAGACTTCCACCTTTCCTCACCTGCGAGGGATGCTCGCAGTCCTCCTCCTTCTCCCCGGGGCGAGTCAAAACCCCGACCCGGGAGCAGCCGGCGAAGAAACCGTGCGGCAAAAACTTTCTGTCCCCTCTTCCCTCCCCGAGCTGGACTCCGGAGGGTTACGAGGGAGAAGGAGGGAAGAAAGGAAGGGAGGGAGGGAAGAGAGGGGGTTAGACCGCTCTGCAACATTATTGGCTGCGTGGCCGGGCTGGTGCTCGCTGGGGAAGTCAGAGCATGCCCATTGGGGGGGTATAAAAGGGGGGCAGCCTGAGCGCCCTGCCTGTCTCCTCGCTCGTGGGGCAGCCAGTCGGGAGCAGTGGGCAGTGAGGCAGCCAGTCCCTCCGCCCCGACCAGCGGGACGCAGTCAGTAAACACCAAAGTGAGAGGCACCCAAAGCAGGAGAAGAGAAAGAGAAGAGGGGGAGGGAGAGGAGGAAAAAA